>PVJX010000852.1:0-79885 GCA_004027295.1 Dolichotis patagonum
GTTCTTTGAGGGATTCTATCTGTTTGCTTTGTTCCTCTAATTTTTTAGCTGTGTTTTCACTAGATGCATTCACTATTTCTTTTACTGTTTTTATCAATTCTTCTTTTACCTGGGCAAGTATTTCTGGTTTGAATTTCTCCATAGCTTTCCCTATTTGCATATTTATTTCATTTGATATCATTTCAGACATTTCAGGTGTGTGGCTTCTTTTTTCTTCTATGTACACAGCTTCTAAGCTTTCTTGGGGAGGTCTAGGGCTTTGAGCCTGCCTTTTGGTCTTTCCTTTTGTCATTTTTCTATATTTCCTTACTTTGAGCGGTGTTCCAAAACTTTCTCTGCATGTGTGGCGAATTACCTCTTACACCCTCAGTTCCTGGAGGGGCAGTGGCTCCCCCACAGGCTCTTGGCTTCCTCACAGGGTCCTAACTCCCCTCTGTGGGCTCCTGGCTGCCTAAGTTGTAAGGCGAATGCTGGGTGTGGCCACCCCAGAGCCTGTGGAATCTCAGGCAGGCCAGGCCACTGTGCTTTGTCCCAGGCAGGTCTCCAGGACGTTCCCTGTGAGTGAAGGGCCTACAGGTCTCAAAGAGTCAGGCCAGAATGTTGGTTTCTAAAAAGTTCCCGGTCCCAAACAGACCTGGCCAAGATGCCAATCTCCACAATATTCCCAATCCAAACAGCCCGGGCCACTCTGCAGGTCCGAGAGGCTTGGGTCCCAAAGAGACAGTCTGCGATGCTGCTTTCTGGGAGACTTCCTGGGGGTGAAGGGCGGTAGCCACTGTTGATGCCTAATTGTCTTGTTGTGAAGTGCTGTGTTGCTTGCATTGTTCTGTTCTGATTTGCTTTGTTCTGTTTTGTTTTCTTTTGTTTCATTTTAATTAAAATAAAAACATTAATAAAAGAGGTATGACAACAGAATAAAACATAGAAAAAAACACATTTTTGTTACAAGAAGCACTGGGATGGCCAAAGCCTAACGACAGGCTAAGATCATGGGACATGGAATCTTTGACTTTTATTAGGTGTACAATTTGATTTTGGGGTTTGTGCTGGTGGGCTGCAGAAGGTGGTCGTGGTGGGCTGTGGATTCAGGCAAGGTTCAAGAATTGAGGAGTGATGTGTTTTGGGGATATCACACAGAAACAGACCATGGGTCACCCGTACCCTGATTGCCTGCTAACTGGATTAATGAGCTAGACAGGGTTGGCACTAGTAAAAGTGCCCAGCAGCCATGTTATCTTGCTTTGAAGGGACAGAACTTCACAGACTGTTTGCTGGCCTCTGCTCTGGCCGCTGGTTTAAAAATAAATCCGTTCCTAAGCCAACTGGGGACCTTGCCACAATCCAGGTAGGTCTAGGACAGCCTCTCAACTTAGTTTTATGCCAATTTATTAATATTAGTTATTGTCTGCTTATACCACATCAAACTGGTCATCAGCTGTCAAACACATTGATTACTATTGACTCAAGATAATTTATATATATTATATTTTGGTTGGTTTTATAATTTGTTGTGTTTTGTTTTCAGGTTCAAATATGTTTTAAGGACTTGTGGTTAAAATGTTGGAGAGACAAATTTAAGGAGGATAGATATTATGGAAGCTATCAAAAAGTCATGAAAAGTTATCTTCTAAAGTTTCATATTTGATTTTATTTAAAAAGCCTTTCTCCCATCCCTGTTTCATTTTAAAACACTGACTTGAGCCTTTAACTTGAGAAATAAAAAATATTCAGGTAGCTTACACTGTATAATAAAAGTCATATTCTGCACATCATTATAAAATGAAGTGAAAATTTCTATTAATAGACTGATATATAAATTTATAATTTAGACTAAAATTGAGAAGACTCTAAATGAATCTCTAGTCGAATAAATATGTGTGTGCTCCTATGTGTCTGTGTGTATGATTTACAGATTTTTTTTTTGCCTAAAATGAACTAAAATTCCTGTAAGAATAGCACACTCCATGTCTTATGCTAGAAAGCTGAATCATTCTTGGAGCAATTATTTAACAAAGATATTTCCACAAATAACTCAGGTAAGTAGGAGTAGTAAAAGAAGGCTACACAGTGTGAAAATTGTGGTCATTTAATCTTTAAATCAAGTAGCAATTCTTACTGTAACAAAAGTTATGATTAGAATCTGCAAATATATTTATGTTAAAAAATAAGTAGGAAATATGAATTTCTTCCCAGAGTATTTTAACACACACAATTGTTTTCAATTGTCAGTGACAATTTCTTTGTATTGTTCAAATAAAATTATATGGCCTTATATTTCTGATTGGTATAAAACTTACATTTAGCAATATAGTATAAATTAGAATATATCTTAAATGTGCATTCACATGAATTTCTAAATTGATCTTGAGGATGTCTGATGAAGATTAGGAATAAAAAATGAAAGCAATTCAAAGTCAGGACTTTTGTGTTTTAAAGAAAAGGCATTCGGAAGCACATAAAAGTAAGGAAGCACTGGAACTTGGTGAAGATATTATGAGAGGGGAGGCAATGCTTTTGACCATGTTCAAATTATGTCTCTAAGTTTTTCAGAGCTTTATCAAAAGCAAAAGAAAACTTCAGAGTGAATTCTTGACAAAACTAAAAGAGAAAACACTGAGATTCGGCCTAAATATTAACACAAGAGAGAGCAGTGGAACTGGCTAACTTTTCACAATTCTTAACAAAAATTCAATAGTTGCTAAGCTTAGAGATTATTGTTTAAATTTTTCTAATCTATTCAAATTCATTTTTCTCTATTTTGGCTAAAGGTACTAAATCTTCATTTACAATATTTAAATTGTTTTGTATAAGTCATATTTATTAACTAGCAGCAAGTATTTGGTCCATGAAACTAAATACTTTACGAGTTGATTACAGTCTATATTTTTCTTTCATCCAAAAGTTCAGAGAAAGGGCAGGGAGTACAATGATTACACCATCCTGTGGCTTTCTATGGAAAGTAGACTTCTAATTTGGGGCTGTCCTATCCTGATACACGTCCTCCATTCTGAAGCACAGTTCATAATTAAAATCGACTGCTTGGGCTCCTACCTGTATGCCAAATAAGAACTTTAGTTATAGATGGCACAATTAGCTGCAGTAGGGCTTGGCAAGAACGTACACTGTGTACCTTATGGATTTCTGCTTCACACTAAATCATGATTATTTTATGAAGACCCAAGTGTGTAAGAAAGAGCATCAGGTAACTTCTGCTGTCAGTTGTAACCTTCTCACAACAGTTGAAATTCTTGTCCATGTAAAAAATATCTCCATACTGTCAAAGCTGTGCTTGTAAATTACTTCACAGTTTTGTGAATGATAACATAATTATGTGAATGATAACATTTTGATTAGGGAAAAATTCAGTTAATGTAAATTCCTCCTAGTTTAATAATAAGTGAGAAATAAATGATGTGGGGTTTTTTTTTTTTTTTTGCAGCATTCTGTAAAAGTCCAAGTTGTTAAAAGCAAACTAGAAAATGTGTCAAGATTATATAAAACAATGGTACGCTTTTTATACACTGGGTGTTGTAGCAATCATAATTTAAATTCCTAAAAAAGAATTTTACACATATTTTACAAAACACCCAAATGAAACATTAGTGATGTTGTTGATTTAAATATATACTTTTTAATTTAAAATTTCCAAATAGAAATAAACATACAATTTAATTATAATTATACAATTAATACATCTACAATTATAAAAATTATTACAAGTAATTTTGAAATACAAAATTCTGTGCTCACTTTGTTTTTCACTTTGTTTTGTTTAATTTTTAATGGCCAAAATCAGATCACAGAAATCTAAAATTCCATTCAGAGAATTTATATGTACTCATAGTTTTAAAATTATCTACCAAAGAAAAAGAAATAAGTAAATTTATTAAAACTATTAATAAACAAGATTTTTCATCTAAGAATAAAGTTATTTATTTTCACTTAAGATTAATAATGGATAATAAATGAAGAAAACACTTATAACATTAAATTTGGCCTTAAAATCTCAATACAAAGCAGATCTTAGTTTTTAAGTATCATGAAACTTAGAAATAACTGGCTGTACTTTGCAAAGTCAATACTGGGGCCACAAGTATAGAAGGTGAGCCTGGATCATTGCTCTGTACAAGAAATAAGAAAACCCTTCAGGAATAAAGTGCTATTTGTATGGCCTTCTCACACAAACTGTCTTATAGGCATCAGTTTGAAGGAGTCCACAGTCCACATTTAGATGATGTATGTATAAAAATGACAAAGTGAAAATGAGCAATGACTCATTTTTTAAGATAGCACATTTTAAATGCATTAAAAATGATGGCACCATAAGACACATAGAAAAGAAAGTCCTGCCTCTTGAGATGCCAAGTAAATTCATGGTAGATTGTTTCTCTTTGCAGATTAAAATATTATTTTTGAGCAAGTACAGCAGAAATAATAGCAGGAAAAATATGTAATATCTCTGAAACTAAACATGGTAAGGCATATTCCATACATGATTGATTCTTGTGAAAGGAATTGGGTGGAATCCCTCTGTCTTGGTATTTATTTACACTAATTAATCATGCTCTCTTCAGTACTGCTGAGAACTGTGAATATGATAGAGTGGTATAATATTTCTCCTGTGATTAGATATAGAAAAGGAGAGGAATTTGCAGCTGTTAGTGAATCTCCAAATCTGTTGATACTGAGCTATTGCTTAGTGGGTGGGAGGCCCCAAGTTCATTTCCCCATATGGTGAAGAGGAGGGAGAGAGATAGAGAGAGAGAAGGAGGTGCAGGAGAAGGAGGAAGAGGAGGAAGATGAGGAGAAGAAGAAGAAAGAAGAAGAGGAGGAGGCAGAAGAAGAGGAAGTAGAAGCAGTAGGAGGAAAAGAGGAAGAAAGAGAAGGACAGTAAGAAGGAGAGGGATGAAGAGAAGGGGAGGAGAGGAAAAGGGGAGCCAGAAGGTTGCAGGGGGAGAGAGGATGGGGAGGAGGAGAAGCAGAAGAGGAAAAAGTGCTGGTTCCTTCCTGGAGAGACAATGAGTTTCTGTTCTGCTGGTCTTGACAAAGTAAACAGCCATGTTGTTAATATGGTGAGAGGCAAATCCTAAAAAATTTACCAGTCAAACTTGCAACTATAGTGCAAGAAAAGAACTTTGGCAATTATTCCAAATGAGGTGAATAGAAACGGATCCTCACACTTTAGAATAAAATACTTCTAGTCTGACAATCTGTAGAATTTTTTAGTCCCTGATAGAAAGCCCAGAGAAACTGTCTCGAGACTCCTGATCCATCTGTGACATAATAAATGCTTCTTGCTTAAATCACCAAATTTATGTAGTGAAAATAGGCAGTGATAGAAAACAAATAAAAAAGAATTGGCATGAGATGACTTTCCCACTTACATGTTTTTTGGTCTGAGGGCAATTTTGTAGTCCACACTACATTATTATACCTGAATCTAATAAGAGAAATACTTCTGTTTCCTCCCTGAAGAACTGGAGCATAAATATTTTAAAGGAAGATAGCTGGTAAAGTGGAGATTTCCATATATAAAATTTATTATTTGACTAAGTCATGGAATGTGATCAGGTCCAACACCCAATAACTCAGAAATATATGGAGTTTTGATTTGTTGTCCAGGAGGTAGTAACTGCTATCCAGGCAAGACTAGTGAATGCTTAAATAAATTATCAACACCTTTTGGATGACTGTGCTAGAATTTGTCTTTGCTACATGAAGTTTTTGAAATGTTTAGGACACAAGCTCAAACTACAAGACTATGAAAAATCAGACAAGCATTTATAATTTGGGGATAAAAAAGTAAATAAATTCCATGATGACCCAAATATTGGAATTATTGGGAAGAGATTTTAACTGGTTAGTATTTTCTGGCATGCATAGTTGCATATTACAATACTATTAAGGTAAAGAAAAATATGCTTAAAAGTGACAAAAATGTAGAAAAAGAATCATAAATATAAAATTGTTTTAATTACAACTAGAAATAGTTATACTAATGTGTATAATAGTTTTTAAAAATCTTACAGGGTGGACTTAAAAATAGAATGAAAGTAACAGAAAATCTCGTAAACTTGAAAACATTGCTAGAGATTATATAATATGAAGCGAAAGAGGAAAGATTTTTTTACATAATGAATAAAATGTTGATATAGACAATAGTAAATCTCTGAAATTTCTATTATTTTGAGAAATAGAGACAAAATGGTGAAAAATCATATTTGAAGAAATAATGCAGACAAGATTCTCAAATTTTGGGAAGGATATGATTTACAGATTCTAGACCCCTGTGAAGTCCAAAATAAATAAAATAAAACATCACTTGACTATTCAAAGTATAGGTATATTGCTGGGAAAGAAGGTTAGAAGGAAAACCTTAAAAGCAGAGAATAATGATACAATTAAGACCAGAAATACAAATGACAGCTCCTATATTACTTGGGCCATGGAGAAAAGAAGACAGAGAAACAGTATCCCAAAAATACTTCAAAAAGAACTTTGTCTCAGAATTTCACACTTTGAAAGTATCCTTCAATATAAAGATAACTAAAGATATTTTTGTATATAATAATGTAAGAGAATTCATCAACAGATAAGATGGTAAAAGTGTTCACCTTGAAAGAAAATAAAAATAAAGAACTATAAATAAAAGTACATTTTAAAAATTTCTTTAAGGAGCCAACAATTCCATAAAAGAATATAGATAGATAGATTGATAGAGAAAGCTAAATAAGTGAAATATACAAATTTGAATCATGTGAGGTCATAATTCAAGCAAAGGCCATCAATGTTTGTTAAAATACTAGAAATTTTTGGGGAGTAACAATGTATCTATCTGGTGCCAAGGTACCTCCACAGAGATATCCTAAGAATGGCAGCAGCAGTTTCCCTAGAGGGAAATAGAGAGATGCACGTGTCTCCAATTTAGCCATGTGATCAAATTTTTGGTTATAATAGTGCAAATTTATGACATTTGTACCTTATAATGTGATGCAATATGAATTATTTAATATTGTATGAGACTTGTTTGCTTTTTTTTCAAAGACTTTCATCTGGAGTTTATCTCTCTTCCATTTATAGGAAACACAGGAGATTGAGGTTAAATAATGTTTGAGGATGCAAAGAGATAACCCTACAATGTGATATTTCTGCAATGTATCTAACATGGAAGCATCACTGTCAAGAGAAAAGAACTGTAAATCCAGCAAGAGTCAGCCTGATAGCTTACCATTTTTTTGTTTGTTTTGATCTAGACTGGTTAAAGAGACTGTATAATATGATGTCATGATCTCTAATTGGGTTCTGAATCAGGAAAAAAACTCTAATTTATAAGAAACTTCTTTGTGAATTACTAAATTATACTTTGAAATTACTAATTTTATTAAATATGATAAATGTCTTTTGGTTATATAAACTGGCAGTCATATTCTCAGGGCATGTTTCATGAAGTTTAGAGGTGAAGTATAATGTACTTTAAAATAAACTTCACAGTGCTAGAAAATACATTATTGTAGTGAAACATATTTTTTATCATTTAAAATTTATATGGAAGAATTTATTTCATTGGGAATTCCTTGGTCCTTGTTTTGTTTTACTCTTTATACTAATATAATTACTTTGAAAAACAAAATAAAATAGAAATTCAATCTATTTTTAAACTTCTTCATAACTTATGACTGTAATTCCATTTCTTGGTATAGTAAGTCTCTGATTTATAAAAAAGTTCTGTCTGGGAGAACAATCGTAAGTTGGATTCATTCATGTCTGACATCAACTGAGGAATGGATAAAAATGTTGTGGCATTTTTATACAATGGAGTACTACTGACAAAGTGAGTCTTACACAGATTCACTTTGACCCAGATATTCATTTTAAAACATAAAAAAAAACACTCACAAAGAACTACTGTAAATAAACTATTTTGCTTTTACAGTTACCTGAACATGGTGGCACTGTACAGTACAACAACTGGCATGTAGGTCAGTGCTAGGAGTCAACTGTCAAGAGAGTTACCAACAGCAGGCAGGAGACAGTGACGTGATCTCTATCATCTTTCCCCTCTATCCAATTTCTCAGTTGTAGTGTTTTCACTTTTGTTTCCGTGGTTATTACTTTGTGTTTCTTAGCAGTTCCTGTCCCATCACTACTGCTTTTCCTTCTGCTTCCGGACATCCTGAGCTCTGACTGAGCACCATGCAGCTCTGCCTTATTTTACTGCGCAGTGACCACACAGCAGTACACCTAGCATGGTGCTGGCAGATACGATTGCTACTCCCTCTATTTGTTCACAGCTATGAATGTTCATAATGAATGGTCTGTTTGTATCTGAGAAAGCCTACAACTCGAATGTTTGTAAATCAGGGCCTTACTTGTGTGTCTGAGAGAAATGCATCAATATGGCTCCCAAGAAAAATATTCAATAATTTTTTTAAAATCACCATTAGTAATCACCATTATGATTTAAATATTCATCCCTTCAAAAATGCATCTTTAAATTTCATTAGCATTCCAATAGAATTATAAACAAGTAAGAACTTCAAGAGGTGATTAGGTCATGAAGTATGGGCATCATCATGAATGAGTTATGCTATCATTTTTGTAGCAGATTCTTTATAATACAGTAACTCCAGCTCCCTTTTTTTATTCCTTTCACATTCTATTTGATGATGAAATAGCAAGAAGATTCTCATCAGATGGCAATCACAAGGTCTTGGACTTCCCAGACTACAGAATGATGAGTCAATAAATATCTGTTCATTATAAATTATGCACTCTCAGTACTTCTACAAAAGCAAAAAGATATATTGCACTAAAACACAGACTGTGGTGGATAATCATTCATTGGAATATTATATAGCAATGACAATTATTGAAATACAATGACACGCATCTACAAATAAAATTAAGCTAGAGTATAAGCACATACAAGATTATAGCACGTGGTTGTATTTGTGCATAAATTTCATTGATTGATTGATTATTTGTAGTGTTATCAGTCAAACCCAGGACCTCACCCATGCTAATTCTACAACAGAGTTACATTTCTCAAATCCCATGTACTGTGACTTTAAGCAATTTTTTAAACAATAGAACAGTTGCTTGCTTTGACAAGAAGGCAAAGATTTTAAGTTTATGGTAGCACTATGGTTCTTGACCTAATAGTGCTTACTCTGATAATTCATGAGCTTTATGTTTCTCCTAATATACAGCTTCCTCAGTCCCATACTATCCTTTTCCTGCATATCAGTGTCTATGTATGGGGATTAAAAATCTGTATTTTCTTTCTCTTTTCTTAACCTGTCTCCTAGTTTCTATTTCTACATCACTCATAATACTCAGATCTCAAATGTCTCCTTAGATATGACAATAAGTCTTTCTGGAATCCATCACTTGTTTTACAACTCATTTTCCTGTTTCTTATGTCATCAATTCATTTGCCTTTTTTATGATATTTTTATGTCCATTTTTGATAACGTTTTGTCATGTGCTCTATTTTAGGACCTGATATAGCACATTTAGTTTTCTCAATTGCTCTTCCTTCACGAGTGTTCAAATTCTAGGTTCTTATGTCACTCTGCTTGTTCCACTAGCTACATAAGCAAGATAATGTTTATTTCAATCTAGTGTTACTAATAAATAAGGAACTAGGGGTTCTTGACAAATTACGAAACTCTATCATTAGGGGAATTCAAGAATTCATAACTTACTTGGCTTGCTTGATCAGCTGTTCTCCGATAGATCAGCTACTTTTGGAGAGATTTATGAGTGCTGTAGTAATAAAATGAGAAATAAGATTAGGTAAGTGGCGTCAACATTCTTGGGGAAGATGGTGAGCAGGTACATGGTGGCAACAGAGGTATCTTAAAAGCACTGCGGTGAGCAACTGGAGTGAAACTGATGAACAACACTCTTGGTGTGTGGAAGCACTCAATGAATAACTGTGTTCTGTGACTGTTAGAACAATCTGGACACGTATAGTGGAGTTAGACTTTAAAACTCAGTTTCGTCTCTAGAATAGAGACCATGACCCAGGGGAAGTAGCCCCAGAGATCTTACTAATACACACTTTTGTTGATGTGTACGGACAAGTGAAGAACTTTCTTATAAAGTTCTGGTATGTCAGGTCTGAACACAAATATGAGAAGAACTTAACAGAACATGTTTAGTTTCTGTGCCCCAAACTAGTAAGTTCTAAACTAAACCATTTTTTCTCCAAATCTGTGTATCTTCCTGAATTCATCTCTGAGTGACAGGAATTTTTGTCAAGTGAATAACAACCAAATAGTGATGTCATTCCCAAATATTCCTCACTATTCACACAGATCTGTCTTCTAAGAGTGCTTTCACATACAGTATTTTTTCCAGCATACTACATTGCCAGTCTTATTATAGTCACTGTATTCAGAAATTCATGAATTCCAGTAACATTCCATTAATTAACTTTCCTGTTCCCATAGTGCTTTCCATTAGGGTAACGAATATTTACTGAAATATAAAAGCATCATATTTAGGTGTCTTGTACAAATTATTTCATTTAATTATTGAATCCCCAAATACAATTTACCAATTAGTTTGATAGATAAGAAAATGGCTCCTTCTTTGCTGGAATTGAAAAAAAAAAAAAAAAAAGAAAGACAGTTCCTGTTGTATTTGTCATCTTTCTGCATGCTTCTTTCATTTGATTGCTTTAATTTCCTGCTTAAAATAATGCATTGGGATCTACTTCCTTATAAATCACACTCTAATTCTTTAGCTGATTATCCTAATTGTCCTCTACCTATTTATCATTCTAACACAGTTTCCTATTTCTCATATACACCTTTCATTATTGTTATATTTAGATCCAAAATGTCCACTAAAGTCTCATGCATCTGAAAGGTGTTAGGTCATAAGACACTGCAGTGGATTCATCAGTGGATTGACCCACTTAGAAGTTCAGGAGCTGAATGTGCAGTTAGAAGTGGGGGACAGCTGCGTATGGATCACTGATGTGTGATCTGGAAGCATGTATTCTTACCTTCCCATCTTTCCTTATTTTTGCATCTTGACCACCAGGTAGTGGAGAGTTTTCCTATGCCATAGCTATTCTGTTTGTTCCTTGAAAGTGGATAACCATTAACTGAAGCCACTAGAACTGTGAGCCAAATTAAACCTCTTCTCCTTTAATTGTGTGTTAGATAAATTCTTCCAGTGACAGGATACAGGAAAGTAATTAATGTATACCTAAAAATTAATGACTAAATCAACATATTTCACAATGTTTGTCTTTTGTCCTGATATATGAATTAGTCCTATTTAATATCTGCCATCTTGTCTCTTGCTGTATAGATCAACCATCCTTTTAGATCTGATAGATTATTCTTCTATAAAATAAAATTTCCCCTAATGTTCTATACCAGAATGACTATTTCTTTCTCCATACTTTTATATCATTTATGATTTTCTAAATAGTATCTAACCTATTTTTTTGTTTACTTACCTCCCTAGGGAAGCATATGCTTATATCTAAATGCCTCTGCACACTTTAGGCATCTATGTAACATTCAAGAACATAAAAGGGACAGAAACCCAGAAATTATGATTTTTGCATTAAGGTATGACAAGATTTTACATCTAATAGTGAGAATACAGAATCAAGTATATACTATTATGCCTGGAGAAACAAACATCAAATACAGCTGGTAGAGAACTTCATTAAATCATGAATTTTAACTTCACTGAAAGAAAAATTTATCTTATGTGTCTTAGAAAATTGAGTCAAAAGAAGTCAATAACTGAAATGCTTATAATAATTTTTTAAAATTCTGAATTTTGTTGTGTTTTGTTGGAGATCAGTTATTGATTGTTTTCCTTAAAAATGAACTTTTACAGAAAACATTCTTAGTGATCTTAGATGGCTTATGTAGAAAAAAGGGATCTGTAAAAAATTTTGAAAATGTAACCATAATTGCTTAGGGTGGTGCTTATGAATGAAGAATAATAAAGTAGTTTGGAACAAGTCCCTTAATTAATGAATATAAACTATCCTTGATATTACTTAAAATTTTAACAACATGTTTAGTTTATTCAACATGAAACATGCAATTATTTATGTGCTGAAAAGTCTAACACTGTACATTATATTTATAATGCATATCTAACGTTAGTTTTTATCAGTATTCCAATTTTAGACATAGTAGATTTTAATTTTATTATTCAAAAGGATAACATTATGTCACTTATCACATATTTCACTGAGTTTACTGGAAGCCTATGTATACAGGTGCACTGAATTGAAGACAGAGTAAATTATTGGTGAGAATATAATGTTTAAAATAAATCAAAAGTAATTCTTAACTGTTCAAACAGGTGAACCAAGTTTAATTCTTATCATCCAAATATATAATTATCACATTTTAATTTAGGTAATTTTATTATTTACTATATATTCATATTACAGCAAGATAATTAAGTTATTTAGCAGTAGTCTATTGACCTAAACCCTGAAACTATATTCACAATTATTCATGTTATTTCATGGTGTTAATGAGAATCTATATTGTATATATCTAAAGTATAGTGGCACATTTTAACATGTTTTATAATTAGCTAATGAAATAGTAGGAATATTTGTAATTTTAGTGCACCAGACCAATTGTCATAATGTAAAATATAGAAATTTCAAGAAAATTTGATATTTTATTTGTAAATCTTGTAACCTGAACAACTACTTCTATGATAACAATATGCAATATGTTAACTAGTGTTGATTTCTTACTCTTTTTTAAAGTCTTTATTATTTCCATCTTTTATTCTGTTTTGCTTTTCAAAATAAAAAAGAATCAAAATATAAAATAAGAGCAGTGTCTGTCACAGTGCATATTACATTTTACTAAAAAACAAATTAAAATGAAAAAAACAAACAAAATGAACCATTATTTCCAAATGAATAATTTCTATAGAGTGTGTATTATGTAGAATGTTATTGTCACATTTTAAGAACAAGTATTAACTGTGACACAAATATGTCTTAAAGAATGTGAGAAAAAATCAAGATTCTCTGGTTAGTGATATGAAAACTCAGGTCCCAGGTATTCTGACTCTGGATCTTGTGTTCTTAAAAGTCTTCTGTTTTATCTCTCTGCTTAATGTCTAAATTAAATGTTTGAATTAGAAAATCTTTACAGAAAATTAGATGATTTCTAATCTCACAACACATCCTAATAGGACAAATATTATTGAAGTATGAATATTTTTATAACATGTATAAATTCCGATTAAACTGGGATGCTTCTACTATTTTCAGAGATACAAAGCTACACATGATCACATTTCTATATTGTTCACCATCTAATTATATGGCTAAAGATATTTAATTATCAATTATAGTATTAATACGAACTTCAATATATGAACCATAGCTCTGATATACTTGTTATTTTTTCCCTATAGATGATTTAAGTAGACAAATTTGAAGTGAGAAAAGAAAATGAATATTTAATATCATAGTAATTTCTTATCTTATTTTTTTCTTGTCGGCTACTTCCAATGTCTTTGAACAATGCCTGTTGCGGAGAAGCCTGCTTTTTATCATTAGATCAGTTTGTCTTGTTTTGTATTTCATTATTGTAGTCAAAGTCCATAACATTTTTGAGAATTGTACATTTTAATATTTTAAAAATATAATCATTTGATATCAATATATTGAATCTCAATTACACAGGAATATAGTACAATTACACAGGAGTTTAAATGTTGTACAAATACATTGTTTAGAAGGAAAAGAAGGCTCCAAGAAGACAGCAGCACTTTCTAAATTAGGAAGAGTATGTTAAAGTAACGATCAAGTCAGAGTAATTTTGAGCGCATGGACTGTCTTCAGAGAGATACTGGAGGATGATAAACACAATAGACAGATATCATGATATGCATCTAGATGTACCCCAAAACCTCACGCACTTAAATGGGGGCTTTTATAATGGTACTGAACTATGGGCACTCATAGCTGACTTGCCGTCAGGAGGTGGGGTCCCTTTGCAAGCCGTTACTGGTCACATGACCCGAAAGGGTTTTCTTTCCTTCCAGACCCCTTCCTGGACTCGCTGTGCTTCTTTGCTGCTCCGCCACCCTGCCTTGATGCCAGCTGGGTATGGACTGAAACAAGACGAAAATAAACCTCTTTAACAGTCTTTGAATGTGAGTATCCGATATTTTGCCCCACACCTGGGACTAAAGTGGGAAGGAGGTAACTATGAAAGCAGAGCACTAGAAGCAAGGACAAAGGTGTGCAGTCCGAGGGGTATTCACCAGGAAAGGTCCTGGAAAATGACATGGGGTGCGGCAACAGAACAGTGACATAAACTGGTCAAATGAATGGAGCTTAGAGGTATATAAGACTGTTTGTCACAATGCAAATTTTCCTTTATGAAAGAAATAAGTTAGTAAACATTAATAGAGCCAAAGCACTAGGTTCTGCTCAAAACTAAAAGATGCGATGGTGGAAAACAATGAACAGGTGCCAGGGGAGGGAAGAATGTGGTAAAAACAATGAAATTTTTCCATATAAGTGATGGGGACAGTGAAAAAAAGTGATTCATGCCATCTCTTCAATAAGGGAATAAATAACACAATTTTTGGAAAGAACTGACTTCATTTTACTTCAACAAATTGTGTTGAAATACACTTGCATATGATCATATCTATCAACATAACCAATAAAATTATTTGAGTGAACTATATAAATTTAAGAAACATCATATAGGTAAAAGTTGAAGCCAGAGGATTAAGGGGGCTACCAAAAGAAACACAGAGGAAAAGAAAAGACATCAAATTTTTGGGACACTTAAATCAATTTTGAGTCAAATCTTACAGAACATATATGATTAAGAGGGCAGAAGAAAACACAGTTGTATGTTTCCTTTATCCATTCATCTGTTGCTAGACACATCACTGTAATAAAATGTCTTTACTCTTTTGAGAAGATGTCTAGGAGGAGAATACCTGGGTCAAATGGAATTTCTAATTTTAGTTTTTTGAGGAAATTCCAAACTGATATTCATAGTGATTGTACGACTTTGAATTCCTGTCAGCAATGTGGAAGAAGAGTCCCTTATTCCCCATGGAATCCCTCTAGTTTGCTAATATTTGATTTTTTGATGATGTTCTTTCTTTGAGGGATAAAGCATAGCCTCAAATTTGTTTTAATTCACATTTCTTTAATGGTCAGTCAGTGATTTGAGCCTTTCCTCATGTATTTACTGGCCATTTGTATTTTTATGACATGTCTATACATTTCATTTGTCTATTTTTATGATTTTTTTTTTACTTTGTGGGGTCTAGTTTATTTAGAGTCTTTAAATATTTTAGATAACAGCTCTCTATCTCCAAAATAGTTAGTGAAATTTTTACATTGTGCAGATTGTCTTTTCACTACACTGGTTATTTCTTTTGCTGTGAAGAGCTTTTAATTAGATACGATCCCATTTGTTGATTCATAGAATTATTTTTGTGCAACCTCTGTTTTGTTCAGAAAGTCCTCACCTATTCCTGACTCCAAGAATTTTACCTATTTTATCTTCAAGTAGATGAAATGTTTCTGCAAAAATAATTTTATCTTTGTAACTCAGACTTTACCTCTTCACTTAGCCACACCCATCAAGTATTGGTTATCTTGCTGAGATATGTGGATTATTAGAAAGATATCAATGCATGGAACTGTATCACTTTTCCTGAGATGCTTACACGCTAGATTTAAGAAAGGAAAAACTAAGGCTCACAGGAATATTCTTAGAAGCAGAAAAAGACCTGCGTGTTATAATAAAGTTTGAGGGGTCCAAATAAATAACATCTGTTTGAACTCACTATGAGCCTAGGCCTCAAGTTTGTGGCTATCCTCTTGCCTCAGCTTCCCAAGTGCTCCTGTTGACTCAATGCCAGTTTTCTTACACAAGAGAGGGAGGAATTGAAAGAAAGAGGCAAGGGCGTGACTGGCAGGACAGAAATCTCACTTTCAGTATTTGAAAAGATGACTACAGAATATGCCTTTTCTTATGCAACCGGTGATATTCATCACTTCTGAACTAGTTTATTTACCTGCCATTAGTGGAGCAGGTTAGCTGAGTGGCCTTGTAGGTAGCTTCATTTTACAAGAGAAAACAGGTCATTATTAAAGATCTACCTAAAAGAGCTGCTCCAAAAGCGGAAAAGACTGATGAGATGATGCCTTATTCCTTCTTTTAGACTCAAAGGTAACTCACTGCCTTCCCTCTTTTTTATCTTATTTTAATTATTTTATTTGTTTTGTTTTGTTTGTTTTGTTTTTCCGTTGTAGGGATTGACTTCAGGAACTCATATCCTGGACTAGTCCTATACTGTAGCTACATGTGTCAACCCAACCACTTTTTAAGTAAAATGATTGGAAAATACAGAGCTCCAGATACATTAATTGAAAAACTTCTATGAAAGTAGAAGCAATTCCTTTCTTGTTGCTCTTCTACTAGAATTTTGGGCCCATTTGAAATAATTAAAGCCATTTAACTGTTGGAGTAAGAAGTGAGTTCATATATAGAACATAGAATGAGAGGGAATGGTAAGATTGGGACACTGGACATTTTATTTTAAATGAAAAAAGAACAAAAATGATGATACAGAATTTCAAAACCCCATAATAGAAGATTAATATTAGTTAAAGTATTATATATTGTTATCTTCAAAGTTTTTGCTCAGAATAAAAGATGTAGGCATGAAAATTTAATGAACAGTGAAAGCACAAACTGTTCTTTTTGATAAACTAACAGATATTAGTAGCGTAATTATCTATGTTGTAAATATATATATATATATGTAATTTATGTGTGTGTGCATATATATAAAATCTTTTCCTTTCTTTCTCTTCCCCTTTCCCACATCCCAGTTGTTTTTTTCCTTTTCAGCAATTTCTTTCCCTTTCAATTTCAAAATATCTATTGTACATTTTGGATCTTATTTCACTGGAAGGAAAATAACTTTTTAATAAATAGTGCTGAAAAACCTGGCTTTCCACTTCCCGAAAATTAAAACTAGACACATGTCTATCACTACACACTAAACTAAAGTCAAAATGGATTGAAAATCTAAATAATAAAACAGGAATACTGAATCTACTGAAAGAAAAGGTAGGTAGAAATCTTGAACATATAGAAAGTTTGTGAGCAAAATGCAAACTGCACAGGAAATACTTCAAAGAATCAACAATTGGGATTTTGTGGGGTATGTAACTCAGTGGTGCAGTGCAAGGTTGTGAGTTTGATTCCTGGTACCAATAATAATAATAATAATAATAATAATAATAATAATAATAAATAAAATAAAAAGTTTTGCACATCAAAAGAAATCACCAGAATAATGATAAGGCAGTGTACAGAATAGAAAAAAAATTAGCCAACTGTCCCTGAGACAAAGGACTTCTATCTAAATCATATAAACAATTGAAAAAAATCAAGGCCCCCAAGTTCAAAGACTGAAACCAAAAATCAGCATCTGAGTTGAGCACACACTTCTCAGATAAAGAAATACAAATGGCAAATAAATATATGAAAAACCTCTCCAACATCACTGGTCATTTGAGAAATGCAAATTGAAATTGGACATTTTAAAAGGAAATGGACATATGTTTGTTGTAAAAATACAAGGAAAAGGGGCCAGGGATTTAGCTCAGCAGCACAAGCACCTGCCTGGCAAGCACGAGGTTGTGAATTCGATCCCAGGTACCAAAGGGAAAAAAAAATCAGAAGAAAGAGAATGATAATGAAAAGAATTGTGCAAAACTGTTTAACAAATAGTATTTTTAAAATGATAATGAGTCCAGCAAAGATTAAGATTTTCTCTTGAGTTAACCCTATTAAGAGATGTAGGATCACTGGAGAAGGGAAAAACAGATGGATTTTATATGTATGTGTGTGTGTGTGTATATATATATATGTATATATATATATATGTATATATATATATATATATATATATATATATATATATATATATATATATATATATATATATATATATATATATATATAAGCTAAGCCCAGCTGCTCTATTGACTACTTAAACTATTTTCTTGGCATAAGTGAAAAGGAAAAACTCAGCCTAAATATATCTATAGACACTAGGCTGATGTGTACATTTTGTAGTCATTGCTCCTGAGATTACATGTACTATTTTCAACACATTTACTGCTTCTTTCTGCTTCCTGCCACCTATTGGGGTTTGAAATTCCCTTTGTTGATGTGATACAACCAGTGTGCATGATCCTGTGTCTATCCTCACCTTCCAAGAGACAAATGACCCAGAGGTGAGAAGCAGCGCACTTCCAGCAAGTTTCTTGCAATAAAAAAAAGAAACAAAGCCTCAGCCATACCGGAATGGAAAATTTTGATTACGTCACAAGCACTTGTTACTTTGACGATTTTAATTTACTGTTCTGTTACTTCAGCATTCTTAGACCAATAATACAGTTATATGTCCTTCCCTAAGTCTGATGAGTTTAGATGTCATTATTTTCTTCACAGAGAGAAGGAGAATATAATTAACTGAGTATAACCCATGACTTGCTTCAAGTGTTGCAATGATAATGGACACTACTGAAGATCAAAATTGTCATTCCTCAGTGACCATTAGGAGTCTAAGTCTAGTCATCCCTTTCCTGATAATATTAATGAAGAAAATTAACAAGAAGAACCCATTAAGTATATTGAAAACTCAGCAACCATCAATGATGCAATGTTCTAATTCTTCAAGACTTTTATTCTGGTAGGTATAATTAAGCATTCTGCCATTTAAGGTATATATAATTTGGCTTACTGTAGTGTTTTCTAGAGGACAATTAAGGTGAACTTTTTAAGAAACAAGACCAAATAAATTACTTAATGTTTTTGATTTTCATACCAAGTAGAATATTTCAATTTAAAATTCATTGTTGTCAAAGCAAAAAAAAAATTCTTTCATGAATAGAATATTCCTAAGGTTCCTAAGAGTCTCAAAACAGCAGCTAGAGAAACAAAATACAGAGTTAATAGTTGAGTTATAGAAATTGAGTAAATGAAACATTTTCTTCAAATAACGTTTGGTTTAATGTCTTCTTAGTCAATGTGTATTGAAATAACACAACAATTATCTTCTTTGGTTTATTTTTGTTCCTTACTCCAGTTTTTAAGTGATACAAAAATGCTAATCAATATAAAGTACTTAGGTCTTCTCTGAAAAGAAGATATTTTTATAAGTAAAAGTGTCATATAAACACCAATTTACATATAGTGATTATTCTATTGGTTTTGTTTGTTTATAGAATTTGCTAATTAGAGCACTTAGACAAAGTGGGACATTTCACATGAACGCTCATATTTTTACTGTTACCACACAACATGGCACGTGGTAGTCACACATTAGATGTTTCTGGTAAACTTTTATGATTTATCTGCTTTTTTGAATATCATAGTTTACAAGACTCATTTGTTTTTGTTTTGTTTGTTTTGTTTTCCTTTTGTCAGTTTGGATGAATTTAGATGGAGAATAAGTTAATAGGGAGTTCAAACACTGGTTCAATATTTCAAAATTATGACAAAATGACAAACATTTTTATTACATACTTTTATTGGTGTATTTGACTAAATACATTCATCCTGTATTTCATAAACAAACTTCAAATATTTAAAGGTGAAATTAATGAGGGGCTCTAAGGAACAAGTGAATTTCATTTAAAAATTTAGGTATTAATTTTTGATCTAAGCCATCCTTTGCTTTTAAAATAAAAGTAATTTTGTATGGAAAGAAATGAAGCCTGCTTGGAAATTTACACATCTTCATAGCACTAATGGATGAATATATCTATTAAATCTAAAAGAGGCAGTTTCAACGAGAGAATGAAATATTTAAGTGTCACTATCTGCCAGCAGACAAGACAGTGGTAGTATCATATATTCATGCCACAAAAACACTACATAAGAACTTGTGGAAGGATATTTTTTCAAGCACAATTAAAATGATGATTTCTGATATTATAAAGGCCAATTTAATTAGCTTTGAGAATGGTGACTAGATAGGATCAATTTTAGAGTTTTTCAATAATATGCTTAATTATAACAGTCTGCAATTAGAGTTTTTCAAATAGAGTTTAAAGTTAAGAATGAATAAATAATCTAGAAATGGTCATGGAGGCTGACTTGAGTAATAGCAGAATATTTAATAATGCTTTCTAAATGGAATGAGAAGTTTAGAAAATTTGGAAAACGGGCCCTTGGCAAAAGTTTGAGAGATGTACAAAGTCTGAAGAATCTCTTTAGAGAGGTAAAAATCTCCTAAGATTTCTGACACTTTGATTTTTATGGCTGAACTTATCAAAACAACAAGATGGAGGTGTAATTTTTTTTTTTTTAGTTTTGGGGGATTTGCTGCTAGACATGCAGAGTCTAACACACCTGCACCATATTGTGTAAATGCATGAGGACACATGCATATGAATGCGTATTTCTGTTCAGATGCAACTCCTCAAGTAAATATATATATATATATATGGATAATATATATAGATTTCATGTATTATTTATATTTACATATACATGTACAAGTAAAAGTTTTTATAGATGCACATTATTACTAACTAAAAAGAAAACAACATATGGATCCCATGATATGTATTTTTTTTGCTCCCCTTTTCCAATTTCAATTAATTTTCCAAGAGACATTTTCAGTTGTTTTTAAAGAAATCAGCATTTGATGCAAAACAATAGGTTTCTCACACATTGAGAAATTTCAGAGTGAACTAAAAATTGTTAAAATTAAACTTAATGCCAATGTAAAATCCTATGTATTCGTTTCACCTCATCTTTCTAGTAATATATCGCAATAACATTTTATTGTAAGAATTGATTTCTGTAGTCACAATTTGTTAAAAACTAAATAAATGAAATTTTAATGCTGTATTTAAAAATATGTGAGTAAATATTTCAAACGGGCATTGAACATTACCGAACTGTAACTTAAAAACTTTAATGTTAGAGTCTAATACTATTTTAAGTACTTACTCTGATTTTAAATATATTTTTCAAAAGAGTCCAGCAATTCTAAAGCTGATTTAATGTGGAACGACAGAGGAAGCTCAGAGCTCCATGCCTCAGTACTTTCTAACACTGAACATCAATTTTGTAACAAAAATTTCTGTTTCAGTGACTGTAACACTACAAACTGTGTTTTGAGTTTAGAACAACAGAACGTTGTATGTTTATAGATGACGTTTGCAGTACAACATATCTCACCTTATTTCAGATGCCTCTTAAAAGTTTTTCAAATCACAAATCCTTGCTGCATCGAAATTTTTTATTTCTAAGAGACTATAATATTTAGCCTGTATTATGTTTTAAAGCGTCCCCTAAAGACTCATGTGCTGAGAGCTGGATATCGAGGGCAGCAGCGTGCCTAATGGTGATTGGATCATGAAGATACTAACATCATTAATGGATTCATCCACTGATAAAATGTTTAGTTTAATCGTTTGTTAAGAGACGGGGCCCTGTTGGAGGAAGAAGGTCTTGGGCGAATGTATTTGAAGGCCGCGTACTCCTGACCTGTCCCCTTGCTTTCTGCTTCCTGGCCGTATGCAGTGAACACCTTTTCTTCACCATGCCCATCCACCGTGCTGCTCCTCCGATGAAACGGGATGACCACGGAATTAAGTCTCTACTGAGTTATGACAAAACTGTTCTCCTTTAAATTGTGCATGTCGAGTGCTTTGTCTCACCAATGGAAATGTGACTAACACAACCTTGAAGATTGAACTTTTAAAATTTCTTCTATTAACTTTCTAAATAATCTCTTATGTCATTTTTGCCAAAATTTTATTTCAGTTTTATAAATGTAGTACCAAAAAAAAAAAAATCAAATGAATCCCCCCAACCATTCTTGACAGGTAGGTAGCATTACAGACTTTCTTTGGAGAATCTGACACCACCTATACTGAACTTATACTGAAAACTGACATTTATCAGTTTTCCAAATTTTCTTCGCAAATGAAGCCAACACATTCGATAATTAAAGTTTCATGCTCTATAGTATAGAAATTTTTCTACACTATACAGAAAAACTTAGAATTGAAAAGGCATGAGTATAATGTCATAACAGGGTCCCTATTTAACTAAAATATCCAGTTACTTGATATGTGTATGGCATCATGTTTTTGAAGAATTAATCTTCTCAAATTAATTTACTTTTTCAATAAACATGGATACATTTACAAGTTTTTTCTAATATTATGCAGTGAGTGATACTACTAAATTTCCTATTATATATGAAATGAACTTTATTCAAATTAATATTTAATGTGTACTTTTTAGAAGTAAACATGTCCTCTTATTTTAAAATGATAAAATAAATACTTTAAGGCTTCCCACAAAACTTAATAAAGCACTAAAACCAAACTATTTCAACCACACTTTGATTCCCAGTCCTGGTTCTCAGACCCAAATTGCCGGACAAATACCATTTGCACCTCCATTATTACTGTAATTCTCCATCTTTACCTGCTGTCTAGACGCAGGATCCTCAGGCTTCTCAAAGAATGGGAGAGGGAGGAAGGTCGGCAGTGAAAGCAGTCAGCCCTGCTAGGGAATTGCATTTTATCACTGACGTTATTTAGAATTTCCCAGTGTGACTATGATTAGGAAAATGAAAAGTGAACTACCTTTCCCTCAGCTTTCCTACTGTTCTCAGAATCTGTTCAGGTAATGCATCCTTTTATTGCCTGCACTAGGATGGTCTTTTTCTTTTCCCCTATTGCTACCATCCCATGATGCCTTGCTACATGTTACAAATCAAAGTGCTGACCACGGCACAGTGGATGTTGTAGACAGTGGTATTCAGGGACAGAGATTTTAAGGACTTATCCCACCATTATGCAGTGTAACAAACAGCTTTCCATGTCTGCTACAGTTGAAAAACTCTAAATCTGTATTTACGATAAAAATGTTTATTTGACTGTATGCCAGAAAATATTACATGAAGAAAGCTGAGTTTTCACTTATTTGATCTTTTCACTAGTCTTTTATATTGAGCTAAATGAAAATTGTGTTCAGTTCACATTCTCCTCTTGGTTCTAGAATGGTCTTTGGCAGAACTTAGAAGTATGTAATGAACACAGGCAAAATCTCTTTATGATTTTTCATACAAGAGTTTTGGTACTGCTGCACTTCTTTAAACAAATGAAAAATCAAAATAAGACATGACTCTAGAACCACATTTTAATTTAAAAATAAGAAATGAGCACATTCATAAAGACTTGCTCTTGGTAAAACCATCAACCTACAGAGAACCAAGACACCAGTAGTCAAGATCACCTAGGAATACAAACAGCTTGGTTTTATTGTTGGGTTTTTTTTTGTTTGTTTGTTTGAAAACTAGTCCTAGTAATGATTCTACTCTGCTACCACTCAATAAGTGAACAATGACCTAGCACTGGCAGGTTCTAATCTCCAAAGAAGTCAACAAATTCTGAACTGACAAGACAAAAATTTTGTGAAACATATCACTCACTTTCTCTAGTGCAGTTTGAGGACTTTCACTTTTGTAAGAGTATCTTTGGTATTAATCAGAGACATTATTCCAAAAAAAAAAAGAAAGAAAAAAAGAAAAATCTACTCTCCTGTTATCTGTTTATCCATTATGTACATGTTTATCCATCTATCTCCTATCTTCCACAGAACACTACTTTTCAAAATTACTTGGCAGTATGAAGGCAACTTATCAGTCCATTCACATTGTCTATGTCAGATTTGATTTTACTAATTCAGTGAGTAATGAACTAAGATTAACTGTCACTTTCTCTTTCCCTAGGAAAGCTGGAATCTTAGTCCAAAGGGATTATAGTCCCTTTAGCGTTAGTAGCCTGAGTTTTTCAGCTCTGCTAATCTTACATTTTAATTGTATCTGTCTGAAAATGTCTGTACATCTTCTAATTTGATTTAAATATTGGAATTTACTGTCCTAAAAACACACAGAGTAGGAGATATAATGTTTCTTGCTATATATAAAATATTTCATTTTATTTTTACTTTTTGAGCAATACTAACTCTAGAAAATTCCCTGTTGATGTCGAAGCAAAATCAGAAAGGGTTACATGAAATAATGATTGCAAAAACTTAATTTATTTATATTGACCAAGCCCCTTTTCCTTCTCTTTCCTCTGTATTAAAAGTTTTAACTCAAGTCATTTAATATATTTATATGTCTTAATTTTTATTTTAGTCTAGGATCTCACACTTACTGCCTTAACAGATGAAATGACACTTAGACTGTATTCAGCTGCTAAGGGACATTCCATACTCTTTAATAGCAAATGTATCTGTTAAACACAGGGAAGACAAAAACTAGATGGTTACTAGAAACCAAGTTTTGGTCAAAATTAAGAGTTTAATTAAGAGTTTAATGAATACCAGTGATGAGATTAGTATAATGATATTATTTAATGTATTAGAATTTTGAACAGAGGAATGAAAACAAGTATTTGGGCCAATGTCATCAAAGACTTAAGGATGAGGACTTTTTAAAGGTGCTGAGTGTCTTACACGCTGGGGCAGTAATAGAAGCTATCATTCACAAGCTGTGCAGCTGGACTGGATAAAACATGACACAGTACGCTTTTGAGAGCTATATGCACTGACAAGTAAAATAAGATAGAGTGAAATTAAGAATGCAAAAGAAATTTATGATACAATACTATTTCTTTTTTATTATAAATTTTTATTTTTTTAAATTTAAAACAAAAAAAGAAAAAAATCATACAGAATTTCAAGTCAACATAATTGGAGATTAACAATGGTTAGTACATTGCATATTGTTATCTTCAAAGTAGTTGCTCCAATTACTAGATATAGGCATCAAAAATTATCAAACATGAAAGCACAAACTTCTTTTTGATGAACTAAAACAGATCAGCAGTATAATTATATATCTTGTATATGTATATATAGATATTATATATAATATATTATATATAATATATTTATAGATATTATATATAATATATTATATATGTATATAATCTTCTCTCTTCTTTTTCTTCTCCCTCTCCTATCCCAGTTGTTGTTTCCTTTTGAGCAGTTTCTTCCCCTTTCATTTTCACAATATCTATTGTATATTTTGATCTTATTTACTCTTCCAGTTTTTTACACTAGGGAGAAAATACAATAATTGCATATGTGAGTCTGATTTATTTCATTTATGAATATGGTTTCAAGTTGCATCCATTTATTTATAAAAGTCTTGAGTGTGTCCTTCATAGCTGACTAATACTCCTTTGTATAAACATACATCTTTTTATCCATTCAACAGTTGATGGGCATTTGGCTTGTTTCAAAGATTTAGCTATTAAAAATTGTAATGTTTTAAACATGGGTGCACTTGGTATGGTATTTTCAATTCTTCTTGGAAAATACCCAAAAGGAGAATAGCTGGATCGAGTGGTACCTTCAAACCTCTTTTTTTTGGAGAAATCTCCACTTTTTCCTCACAGTACTCTGTTTCTATTCTATAACTTTATATCTAAAATTAAACTATCATTCACTTTTCTGAATGATAGCAAAAACATTAAATTAAAAGTACTTTTGTAGGCATATGTGAATTAAAAGCTCTGTCTGATGATCTTTTTTGGCACTACCAGTTTATACTTTCATTGCCCTCAATATTTTGACATATTAATCACTGTTAGCTTCCACATTCTCAGCTAAAGAGATACTCAGTGTTGGAAAACCTCCACTTTTGTAGGAAGGGTACTTGCAAATCTTGGTGCAAGTCAATTAAAAATGTACCACATGTTAATCATTAATATTTTCAGTCATATAAAGATTAGCACATTCAACCAATTATTTTTAGTTCAGTGAATGATTTATAAATTGTGTCAAGGTTTCCGGCAGTTTTTGGATCTCAGTTAAAGATCCTCAGTTGTGTTATTTGACTGTGAACAAGAAATGTTCAGCACCATAATATAAGGGAATGTTTTCTTTCTGGAGAAAGCTTTTTTGAGATTCCAGGCTCAGTTCAGGCAGAAACATGGCAACATATACTTTTAGAGAATTCTATTTTCCCTTTGACATACAGGAAAGAAATACACCAGAAATGGTTCCTGCAGACTACAGAATATATGCATCACAAGGTTTTGCTCAGCCTGAGGCCAGTGTTCCCATGAAATATATTTGCCTACTTTGCTGTCAGAATTCCCATCACCCAGGGTTTTGCCTGGAATGTGAATAGGAAACAAGCAAATGAAACAAACAAACAAACAAAAGGAATCATGGGCCTCACCTTTGTATTTTGTAAGATAACTTATCATGGAAGTGAATATATTATTTTTCATAAAGAAGAACACATGGTAAGCCTTCCTAAAAATTAGTTGGCTAAAAGCATTCAAGCATGTGTGTTACCTTTCTCAAGAGAAGTTTAGTAAGTACATGAAGAAGATGAGTAAGAAAAAGTAAGTTTACTGTTGAAAATGTGTTTTATAAAATGAAATAAAATCAATAACAAGATAAACTATTTATTGTTATTCAGAATTTGTTCCCAGAAATTCACAATTGTTAGCCAAAGAACTAAAATTAAAACTGAAAACCTTCATCTGTGCTTCACTGGGGAATGATATTATGTTGATTACTGTTATAGATAAGATCTGATCAAAAGATACACTTAATGTTTAGATTTTTAAAAAATCAGAGTGAAACACATTAGAATTAATAATCCTCAAAATATTACCCTTGGCTTTGAAAACACTTCTCTTATTGTTCTGAACTCTTTCTGAAGCAGTTCGCAAGTCGTCTTTTGTGAGTGTCTTATGAAAAATAGGCTGAATGGTGTTGTTATGTGCCATCCAACATAAAGGCAGCCTTGTAAAAATACTAGAGTGGCCCTCATCCACCTTATTCTGTGGACATGGCACCATACGATGTTTGGCTCTTTGCCAATATCAGAATGACCATGAAAGGTAAACATCCAAGAGGCACACAACAGTGCAACTAAAGTCAGTTATGATGGAGAACTTTGAGAACTGCTTAGGAAAGTGCCAAGAGCAATGAGATAGTGTATTGAAGTGGAGGAGAGTTTTTTCATCTGGATTAATGCCAATGTGGTTTTATTCCTCATAAGTTTGTAAAAATGTTTGCTATTCACATTTTTCATTCACACCTTATATATGCAACTCTGCCATTTTTCTAAACATTCTTTAGATTAATAAGCAAAATAAAATTTTACTGAATATGAAAGAAAATATAAATGTGAAGTAGTCTTTTGGGGAAGTAAGCAATTTTTTTATAAGTATAGTGCCAATTAAAACTGACAGGTCAATGCTATTGATTTCATAACAACTTTAACTATTATTTATGAATTTAAACATTCTACCATTATATGCCAATAAAGCACTAATTATGAGGATGATGATAATGAACTACATTGTATTTGTAAAAATTATAAATTAAAGAAAATGATACATATATATGATTGTGTAATTCAAACATTCCAGACCATATTTTTGTTTAAAGATCTGAAAATCTTTGTAGAAAGCAATTTGCATGGTTAAACTTCCTTTTCCTGTATAATCCACTTACTATGTTCCTTTGATCACACAGAATAATCCTCACTGTGCAGTTAATAGATTTCCCATACAATGGAAAACACTTCCATAATTCAAGCTACCTGTCACATAATTTTGACATGCATTGTAGCAATTGATATGAGTTAAATGTCGATAATAATTAAACAATTATCATGAAATCATCGGACTTTAAGTAAGAAATTTGTTTCTATGCAGAAACTCAGTGAAATTTGAACTAGGACTGATTAGAATGTTCTGAAATGTGTGTATTTTAAGAATTTATCAATATATAAAGAATCAACACTTCCAAAGGTCAGCTCTGACATGAATATAAGATATACTTAGATCAAACTATGGAGTAGGTGACGTGTTGTGTTATACTTTAATCCCTTTATACATTCAAAGCCTGGAAGCAGGTAGGGCAGGATTTCCTCATTTCGCTTTATAGTTAGATTTCTCACTCAGTAGCATTAAGGTGAAAGTCGCAAAAGACAGCAATCAGCAAAGATGAGCTCATCTAAATGCAACCCAGTCACTCAGGTTTAGATAATAGCAACTGCCAAGATAATTTATGGTTTGCAACGTTTGTTAGCATTGGTAACAAACTAGGCCTTACCAGCTGTATTAAGTCAGGAGCTGACACAGGTGCAAACTAATCTGCACAGACTGAAAAAAGGAGATTCACAAAGAACTTTAATAATGTGAGTTTTATTTGAACTTTGCCATCAACCTGGTTTATAGAAGTTAATTTCTACCTTCAGTTTCCAAAGACAAAGATTAATTAACTTTCCTTATCGGAGGGTTCTTCCATTAGAAATGTGCTTTTCTCACCTATATCTTCCATCATCGACGGTGCTTGCTCAATAAAAAGATGTGCTGCAAACCAGTGCTTCCATTTTTCAGAGGAGCAATGAGTGGCTACAGGTTTCTGCTTTTGTAGAGCTATTACTTTCACTGTCAACATGACTGCTGCCCGAACATGTCTCATTAGTGGAATAAATTGAAACGAACAAACAACATCTGACCAGAAATTCACTCCCCCCATAAATATCTCCTGAAGTGACAAAAATAAATAAATAAACAAACAAACAAACAAACAAATAAATATCGGTGTTGCAAAACGTTTTAAAAGAAATCAGAGACTGGAATTTAACCCTTGATAGGATTGTGGATATTGTTAATTGAGTTCAGAATGAAAGCAACCAGATGTCTATGCTTGGAAAAGCAACAAATGAACTCTTCCATATCTGGCCCATTGTAACATGAGAGTAAGAGAAAAGAGATATTCAAAGATGTAAAAGCAAACCTATGTTACATATTATAAAAGCTACTTATTTATAAAAGTTAATGATATCATTTGCTTATATTACAGAGCCAGTTAAGTTTTAATTTAATTTAATTCTTTAATTTAATTAAAGGAGCTTAAGAAAAAACTTGAGTGGAGTCAACATTAAAGATTCAGCAGGTGCTGTCACTTAAAGTTAAATTAAGTGATTGTTTTGCTTTGTTATAGAGAAATCTAATTTCTTAAAATGTGAAGATGATTAATTTTTATAAAATATTTAGAAAATAAAAACTCTCTTATATTAGCTTTTTCCTCATCAGTATTATCACTAACTTCTCCTGGTGTATAAGAATACACATACACAATGACCCAAGACACACTTCTTTTATCTAAAAAGGCACATCTTTTTACTTTTTAATACATTAGATGCAAAAATAATTTTATTTGACATATATTTCTCCATAACTTAGCCTTATATATTTTTGTCTTCAATATTTTAAGGGAAATCTATTTTGTATAATTCTTCCTGGTGCTATTAGTTTATTTGTTTTTGGACAAAAGATATTTTGAAATCCTAACTAATATAACTAGATTGAATTTGTTTGAAAAGAAAAAGCACCATGTGTTAATGAAGAATGAGATTGGAATTATGCAGTTGCATGCAAAAGGATGATAAGAATTGCTAGAGGTACTGGAATCTAGTAGAAAGATGTGGAATAGATCTTCCTTTACAGCCTTCTAATGAGTATGATCCTACTATCAGCTAGATTTTGCATCTAGCTTCACACTTACAAGACAATGAATTTCCAGGCATGGGACTTCATTTTTGCCAACGCATTTTGTGATACTTTATTAAAGCAGATTTGGGATTTGATACAGTTGGCTAGAGAAAATAGAATTGTGTTTAAAATAGTAGTTTGAACCTGAATATTCTTCATCTCTTTTTTCTTTCCTTAAAATTATCCTATATGATTATAACATACTGTTGCTACCTTCTCAAAAACACCTCAACAATGTAAGAGCTGAGCTACGTGTCATAATTAATGCAACAGTCTGGCTCATATTCTAAACTTAAAACTTAACCCAAAACAAAATATTGAGTAAAATTCTTAATAAAGCTTTAACATTCTAATATTATTGTAAGCTTACTACCTAAGAGTCAAGTGTAGTTGCTTAAGACTAAGGAACCAGTATATTTTATACCAGTACAGTTTTTAAATCATACAATTCAGATACCATTCAAGCAAACTACTGAACTAAATATGCTATTAGAGTCAAACTTGGCCAAAGTTTAAATTTTGTTATGTGATCTCGTATCTGAAGTCTGTTAGATATAAACAGACTAAAGAATGGAATTCAATGAGACAATATAGTTACACAAATTAAACTAAAGCAAACATTGAACACAGAAAAAGTTTTGAATATATTCTTTCTTGTCTTATTGAACACTGAAATTGTACTATATAATTCTGAACACCACTGCTGACTAATCTTAAGATTACACATCTTAATCTCTCTCATGATTGAAATTGATGATATTTTAAGCCTAAATTTACAGAAGGAGAAAAGACTTAGAAGGTCAGGAAAAACTTACTATATAGAGATTGTTTTTCAATTTTCCATTATTTATAGACCACCAATCCAGAATTAGTCCTTCTGAGCATATATTTTCAGCAAGTAAATTATCTGAAATTTCTAAAGTTAAATTTCTAAGTTTACTGTAATACTATTTGAGCTATTTAATACTATGTTATGATTCATATTGTGGCTCCATATATTAACTTACTATCCTGTGTTTCTGAGCAGGTCATCTGTTTTTTTCACTCTTCTTTATATTATGGTTACTTTGTTTTCCATCTTGTGTTTCTTCAATCTCCTACGAACACTATCAGCATAATTAATGTGAGAAATAACACAAACACACTTTGGTAGGTACTTTGTCGAGTGTGTTTTCTGAATTTTTGACAGTTTTAAAAAGATTGTTTTGTTACCCTTGCTATTTTTACAGTTACCCCTGTTTTCCAGATTTACATTGTTTTCCTGATTTTTGGAATTGTTCGATGACCTTGCTATTTCTAACTCTCACAACTTAATTTGTGAGATAGCTCCATTATTTGCCATCTTGTTTTTTCTTTTGTCTCAGTCAGGAGCCTTACAGAAGTCTTTCATTGCAATCTGTGAATAATTGTTTTGGGGAAAGTTCTAGAGCCTAATTAAATTTGACATTAATTGCTTTGTGACTCTGTGAGCTGCTATAAATAAAAACGAGCATCTCACAGAGTACTGAGGTTCTGAATAGTGATTCAAGGCTCTGCGGACCACATGATGGCTTTTTCTACAGAGAAAGATGTATTATAACATAGAGAAAAAATGAGACAGAAACCCAGAAGTAATCTAAGTGTGGGATAGTTGTTTTATTGTTTTTTAATTCTCTGTGAAATAAAAAAATGAAACACTATATAAATGTTAAAAAAACCTTTTAAATTAGTCATTCAATAAACATATATTGAAAAAATAGCTTTATAATCCAAGCACTTTTCTTAGTGAGCTAAATGTATAGAGATATATGCACTTTGAATTTGAATTTCTTTATACTGACTACAAATACATTAAATGCTCACAAAGTGAAGCAATCATGTGTGGACATGAACGGAATCAGAGATAAGTGATACCACAGTATCACTCCATTCATGTCCACACAAGATACATCCTACAACTGACAACTATAAAACCAAACTATCTTCAAAAAAACACTAGAAAACATCCAAGCACAGACCAAGAACACTTTACTTTTGAAAATTACAAATAAAAGTGGAGAGATCTGGGCCGAGGATTTAGCTCAGCGGCATAACCGCCTGCCTGGCAAGCTCAAAGTGATGAGTTCAATTCCTGGTACCAAAAAAAAAAAAAAAAAAACAGTGGTAAGATTTGAATATGTAACATAAACATCAGAATTAGACCAAAAATATCAATAGAATGTACACTCGGCCTAAATCCAAGAATGGAAGCTAGATTATGTAGACACAAGGAAATTCCAGTATATCCAATTACAAACTTAGAAACAATAAATTATCATCTCCTGCTGTTATAAATAAGAGAGTAACATTATGGTAAGATACACACATGGGATATAACTTATGAATTTGCTATTTTTTAAAGTTTTTAGACAAAATGTATTTACTAGGCTTACGGTGTTTGGATAACAATGCTGAAGTCTCAGAGACTTGACATCACAGAAGATATCTACAGATTGGTCAAACAACTAGTGATTTGAAAATCCTATAATTTAAAAAGGCACTGAGAGAAAAAGGGTCTGGTTATGAAAAAACTATCTGCTGAAATCTCTTAATTTTCCACTGAATTTTACAGGCATAGGATTAATGACATTATATATAAGAATTCCTAAAAATAAAACAAATATGTAAGAATTTATATAACATAGAAAACAAAAAGTTTATAGTTTATTTCTAAGTAAGTTCATTACCTAACAGAACAATGATTAAAAACAAAAACAAATCACTAAATATTGATGATAAAATACAGGGTTATTGAATGTTATTTACAGAGCCCAATTTTAAATCAACTACTCCTAGGTAAATTATAAAACAGCAAACAAAATAACAACAAACAAACAAACAAAAAACAACAAACAAGCAAACAAACAAAAACCCCAGAAATCTGTGAGCTCCACTGAAGAAAAGGGATCCTTCACCAAAGCGGTGTACACTTACTTGCTTGCTTGGTGGAAAATAAGTTAAAGACGGGTCAAAGTGTCTTCACTTCCTGATGTCTACCTCAATTCGCCTCCTTTTCTGTTCTGGTGCTATTATTTGAGACTTCTTATCGACATGCTGACATTCAGTGCCACTTTCATTCTCCTACTGTCCAAACATTGTACATCCCAGGAAACATACCATAAAGATATAACAGAAGGAAATGAGATAATTATTGCTTCACTACATATAAAACAGCAGGAAAATTTTTCTATGTCACCAGAAATGAATATGAATATGCCCTAATATATATTCTTACAATAACATCATTTTCAAATAGACACATAAATATAGTGCATATATACTGTAGGAATATATGTCCTTACAAAGTGACAAAACATTGCTATTTTGTTAAAACTGTATTAAGTGGAATTCAAATTTTTAAAACTATTTACTGTTCATTTAAATTTACTGTTTTATAGACTGCTTGTATTTGCCTTTTGTTTCTATGGAGTTTAATCTTTTTTGTTATTTATTTCAATTTTACTAACACTAACAGCATAATTTTAATAAATAGACCTTGGTTATATAACATATCAGGTCTAGTAGCAACTGAATGGATGTGCAATGGGAAAATTGGTTATTATCTTTTCAACTTTTCTATCAAACAAAAATTATTAAAAAGAAACGTCTATTGAAGAACTTCAGTGAAGTGAAAGAACGTTGCCCCCACCACAGACACAGTACTCAAAAAAGTTAACTTCAGACTTGTAGACTTTCTGTTATGAGAGTAATCTTAGTCTGTATCAAAGAAAATTTATACTAAACTGGTTTAATATAGACGAGAAAGAATTTATCACACCCTATTCCAGTAGATGATGGGGACTGAACTCAACCACACTAAGATATTATTTGAAAATGCTACAGAGTTTTTTGGGGCTTTTGTTGTTATTGTTGTTGTTGTACTGGAGATTAAACTGATGACTTCACACTTGTCAGGAAGGTGCTTATACCAGAGTGCTAAATCACTGACCGTGCTACAGAGTTTTTGAACATTAAGTTGCATAGTTGGAAAATAATGGAGGATATCCTGAGGGAGGTTGTTCAGTGTGATGAAGTCATCTATATTTTCAAATGGCATCCCAAATAATTCAATATGGGGGATTATCTTTCTTGATGATGACACTTAAAATGAAATTAGGACTATACAGATTCATTTTTGCGGTGCAAATATATATATATATATACCCATTCTTGTTCTCTTTCTCCATGTGACTTATTCTGTCTTAAAGGTGGTCTCAAGAAATACAACAGAAACCAGTAGATGGAACATAATGAAATTCATCAAGTATTAATCATCATATAAAACACAGTTTTAATAATTTTTACCCATAATATTTATAAAAATAGTAGTTATTTTGATTTCTTATCTGAGCAGATCAAAATTTTAGGAAATCTGAAATTAAATAGAATATAATTTCAGCTTAGTGGGTCAAATTTTCACATCTCTTATGAGCCTGAATTCAATACTGACAAGACTGAAAGTCATGCTTCCTTTAAATTACAATTAATCTCTTTCCTCCCATGATACAGTCCCATAATCTAATTTATATAGGACTACTAATTCAAATATTCCACCCTTAATTATGATTATATTCTTTAAATTTAATACATGTGATTCTGAGGAAACATTTAAAATATTTAATTCAATGTGAACTTTTTGAATATTAGGATAAAGCGTAGGGAAGTGGATATATGACAAAGATGACTGAATATGTTACTAATATTAGGGCTCACAATCGCTGAAATTTTGTCTGTTTTCTTTTGCCTGTAAATAATGTAGCTGTTTAACCCAGTTGAAAACCAGATAGTTTTTATCCCCACTTTTCAAACCCCAGTCATCAACTGGTCATTTCTTTTCCCAGTATAATTTGTAGATGACTATTCACATTTTTTACAGAAAATATCTTGTCCTATCATAGAATGCATTTGGCTTTTTCCAGTGTATTTCTGTGTCTAATATATGCAAATTTAATACTACATAACATGGATTCCAAGTATCTAGCTCAGAGAAGGATATAACACAATTATTCTCATTAAAACTTGTTATTGGCTCTAACATAAGGTGAAAAACATCTAAACTCTATATATCACTTCTAGAGTGGTGCTCACCTTGTGATCTCAAGAGAATAAATGCTAGGATAACAAGAATCCAAGACTTTTAGATACTCTCAAATTTAATTTCATGTTTTAGAATTTAACATGACAAAAAGCTTTCTCTAACACTGCTAAAGATATAATTAATGTATATCGGGAGCCCAACCAAGATTCCCGATTGACTGTCTTTTGAGTATGGTGAGAAAAATAAAAAACATAGACAAGTATAGTACTGCATCAATTGCTAGGAAGTCAATGCTGCCAGATGGGTCTTCTACCACTCCCAAAGCAGCAACTATTTATTATGTGCATACAGTGATAGGTGGGGCTAGCAAAGGATTACAATTTGGTGGAAGATTCAGACGCAAGACAGTGTAGATGATCATATGCTAAGAAGGATCTTGTCCCTGAGTACAATACTGGTATGACTCAAGAGGGTAGATGATCATATGATGAAAAGAGTCAATGAGAATTCTCAAATAGGAAGTATTGATAATCCCAAACTTCTATTTTATCAACTCTTAAGGAAGTATACAAAATTAGCCATTGTAAGTTAATGGTTCCCAACAAAAGTACCTTACTAAATTTGTAATGTCAGGAGCTTGGACTAAATCTTAGACATCTACTTTGCAATTTATGTATTGGGTGAAGAAATACATTATATTATGAAAAATGTAGGTGTTTGCTTTATATGTTTATAACAGAAGGTTTTTTTTTTTTTACTGTGCTTTACAATTCTGACTTTGTTTTCATTACCAAAGTGAAAACTCCACTTTCTTAAAAAGGAATAATCATGTCAATAACTATTTCTTGTATCACTTGAGCTCAGGCTCCAGGCCTTACCCATGCTAAGCGTGTGCTTTCTCACTGGGAAACACTCACAGACCCACGAAGTTTTACTTAACTTTGACTCAAGATCTTGATGAGGTGGCCAAATTGACCTACAACATGTCATTCTCCTGTCTCAGCCTCTAGAGTAATTAGAATTACAGGTCATCACCTTAGACACATTAATAACTTTAAACTTGTAATGCCTGTGCAAATAAAAGAACAATGTATGCAGTAATATAGTTAATTTGAGGATTTGAAATTCTCTCTACTTGTTATTTTTTTTCTTCTATTTTGTTCTTAGTATATACATGCACACACAGATATACAGTATTTTGATTTTCTCATATAAAAGAAAATGTAATGTATGAGCTTGTGCATCTGCTTTATTTCCCCTAAAATTGTGTTTTTAAGTTGCATCCATTTACCTACAAATGCCTTGTTTCTCTTCCATTATGGTAGACCATTATATACTAATTCATGGCATTTATACTACTAGTTTCTCTTAGTTCACTGCAAAGAAAGTTTTTTCTAATTATCTGTTTCCTTTTTGTAAGAATCTTTTTCGTTTCTCAGTAACTACTTTGAAGATACTCATATGGAGTATACTAATGGTTGTTGTTCTTATCATTTTGTTTTGAAACTTTGTTTTATTTTTCCATAGAAAAAAAAAGGATGAATGAAAATATGAAAACTGTTCTCATTTATTTAAATGTTTCATAAGCCTACATTTTTAGCAGCTCACCTATAATCCCTCACCTTCTTGTATTGTTTCTTCTTTCATTCTTTTCTTTATAGAAAGATTATAATATTCAAAAACAGACAGCAAAAATCCCCCTAATAACTATCACATTCTCTATGTATTCTCAATAACAACATTCATTTTAGGTATGCATCTATTGAAGAGATTTTTCCCACTCCAATGGTACACTTTAGGCTTCCCTGTGTGATATGTGTGATGCGTGCCTGTTAGCTGACACCCTGCTTGCAGTTAGCATTAGAAAGTGCCAACAGCAACATTCCTTCCAACATAATTATCTTTTGTATCAATAAGCATGGCTGCTATGCTTCTGTAATTAAAAAAAGTGATTGAAACAATTCCAGAAATCTACAAACTTTATCTGATCATGAAGACTCTCAACAGGTTTTTAAACATTAAAATTATTCTGAATTTCTATTTGCTACTATATTGAGTCCTTGATAGAAAGATTACAAACACTTATAAGAAGATAGCCCTTAGCTTATTTCGTCCATTTTAGAGACTTACCATAGCATTTTCATTGTAATTTGGAAATGGCAGCTCAATGTCAGGTGAAAGTTAATTTATCTCACTTTCTTTGTCAAATATATTTCTATTTCATCCCGGGCATTCTTTCGATGTGACTTGGAGCCTAAAGAGAAGTCATGCTTTATAAAATCAGTCTTTCTGAGTAATGTTTAATGGTTAGATTTATCCCTGAGGAAGGGTGTAAATTCATTGCAAATGATACTTTAATGGAGCCTCGCTTTTTGTCATGCAAAGACATCCAAATGAATGTGGCAGCTGCCTGCGGTTCTTATGGGAAGCACAGCAACAAGAGGCAAGTGATCTTGTCAGAAATAAGGGATGACATACTCCCAACTTTTGCCATTTTACCAACTTTATCCCATCAAATAAAGCTGACTAGGGCTTGCATGTTGTTGACAATCTTTTTTAAAGAAGACTCTTTGCTTTTGCTTATGGTTATAGATCTGACAGGTATTTTACTCCTACAAAACTAAATAAATGTTCATAAGTGAATATACATTTATTTATTTTACATAATGAGCCCCTCTCATTGTCATGTGTTATGTTAATTTCTTGTGCGTCTTTTCCAAAGCATTTTATATTATCTGTTTTCATATTTAGCTTCCTATATTTGATCATAGATTATAATTGTAACACTCATAGTTCTGAGTAAATTGATAGAGCTGTGAAGTTAGAAAAAAAGGAAAATCATACAATGATGGTGAAAATACACTTATTTTTAGTAACCTCAGCTAATAATCACAGGTAGCCATTGTATAATATATTTTTAAAAAGCACACTGTAACCTTTTAATTTAAAGTGGGTAGCAAGTTTTTTGTCCATATTTATTTTAATGGAAATTATTTGATATTTTCTGGAAATAACCAACCTGTAAATATAACAATCACCAAAACACACTTATTTTCAGGAATCTCAGCCAGTAATCAAAGGTAGCCAGTGTATATTTTTTTTTTATAATAAAAGCACTTTAACCTTTTAAAGTGGGTAACAAGTGTTTCATACATAGTTATTTCATTGGTAGTTATTTGAGATTATCTGGAAACAACCAACCTATAAATGTACCAAACTATTAAATCTAATAACCAATCACTAAGGGAACAGTGTGCTGCAGGAATTTCCACAGGCAATTGTGTAGAGAAGGTCTGGGCAGTTTAGAAGTTTTATATGATTCTAGTGTCCTTCTTTTGAAAAGAGGAAGGGTACAGCTACTTATGGATTCGTGAAATACCTGACAGAAGTTAATAATCTCTTCAAGGTAGAGGGGTAATTTCCATAGAAGTAACTGTTGTAAACTTAATGAGATTCCAAATAGTTGTAGTAGGAGACAACAGTGCCTTTATATTGGAGTTAAGCTTTTCCATAGAGGTTTCATTACAGAAATTTGCTGTCATTTATTTTATTCCCATTTTACTATGAGATACGTCACCCAAAGGTTGAAACATGTAAAACAGATATATTCAACTAAATGAATAATTATAATATGGATATCTATGTGCTACCACACAAGACAAGAAATGGGACTATTACTAATATCTCAGATGCCTCCATTTTGTGACTTTATCCTCAACATAAATTGGTTCCTCTCTCTAAAATTAAGCAGCATTATGACATTTGTGATCATCATCTTTGATTCTTGATCATTTATCCCATCATGTATATTATTGGTTAATATAATTTAGATATTTAAAATACTTTAGTATTTACTCACTTTGCTACATATAACTACAGTTGTTTCCTTTTCATTACCACACAGAAAACAACTTACACATGCATATTACAACCCATACATGCATTTTACTGGGTAATCTCCAGATTTATAAAACAATTTTGAGATTTATTGGTACCCATATGTGTGCTGGGGGAAAGAAGAAGGAATAAGGTCCAATTGTTGTACAAAGCAGTCATCTCTGGGACCTGGGAAGTGAAAGATAAAATGATAAAAGTCACTGTATCTGGTCATGTGATAGCAAACAGGCTTTAAAAATAAAGAAAAGACTCAGATGTGGTAGCACATAATCCAGCACTCTTGAAGTGTAGTAGGAAGGTTGCCATGAGTTCAAAGCTAGCCTGCGCTATACAGTGAGGTCAGGGTCAACTTGAACTTCGCTGGGATATCTTGACGCAAAATGAGGACAAAAATTTAAAAAACATCAAGAGTAAAGTCACAGCCATCAGTGGAACTATTAAAAGAGATCTGACATGTGCTACTGGAATGCAGAAAACGGGAAGAATAGTCTGAAGTTGAAAAAATACTTGAGGAAATAACAGCTGAAAACTTCTCGTGTTTATAAGATGACAAAGATTTAAGCTGTTGCTTGAAACTCAAAGGAAAACTTCCAGCAAAATGCATTGCAATTCACAGTGGAGTCAAACTTCTGACAACCAAAAAATGAAACAATATTAGTATTGTAATAAGCAAGATACACACTGTTTTACAAATCTAATTTGAATGATAACAGATTTCAGAAAGCATGGGAACCAGAATGGTGATATAAACTTTCTAAATTTTGAAAGAGAACAGTCAAACTAAAATGCTATGTCTAGCTATGGAAAAAAAGGAAATTAAGATACTCTTGAATGTTAACAAATTAAAAGGATTTTGTGCCAGTATTCTTACCCTTAAAATTATCTAAAATATGTTTTCTAAACAGCAAGGAAATAAAAAAGAAGGAAAGTTTAAATATCAAGAATAAAGAAATACCATCATATGCAGAATTTTTTTGTTCTTTCATCAGATTACTAAAATGTTAGAACACACATTTAACAAATTCTAAAATTAATAAATCTAACTTCATTTTCCTGAAAAACAGCATGAAAATCTTAGGAAACATCAATCTTATTTTGCTCAACTCAAAGTGAATGATAGATCTATTTACATTGAGCTTCTGAATTTCCAATAATTTTGTGTGGAAAATAATGTTATTTTTACTGCTTTTCTTTCTTGCAGTTCAGAAAAATTCTTTGTTGATTTTCCTTCAGTTTGTAATATACTTCAGACTGCCTATGGTGAGTTGTCTGATAGCAAAATCACTCAATATGTATTTTGGGAAAATGTCTTCATTTTGCAATTATTCATGAAAGATTATTTTTCTTGAATAAAATTGTCAGCAGTTAGTATATAATCACATAAAATTTCCAATCCTGCAAAATTAAATTCCACCACTGAACATTTCCCCATTAGCTTAGCAACTTTTATGAGCCAGAATTATGCTGAAAGAATAAAAAAAACTGAAATCTAAATAGATTGGCAAATTAATGCTTATTTCTTGAGCACATTTCATCTTATCATGTCAACATATTATTAATTATATTATGATAGTGGAAAAGAAAGACAGTAACACAAGTGACTTGTATAATTTCTGTTGAGGCTTCATTGACAAAAACAAGTTATTAGCCTATATTTAACACAATGGGACAGGAAAAAAAGAGTTTCCTATACCCAGAGTGACAACATGAAATATTAAATAAACATGAGTAATGAGTCATGCAGCCTAATTAATGAGATAGTCTCTCTCTCTCTCTCTCTCTCTCTCTCTTACTGCTTTCAGAATACTCAAATTTTTTAGTCATTCTACAGTTTCATTATAATACATGGATGTGATTGATTTTAAGTGTTATTTTTGATCAATCTTTTTGAAAATATGAATTAATTTTTATCAATTATCCTCAATTGAATCAAGTAGACACTATTCTCTCCAAAACTGCTTCTGCTCCTCTCCCCCAACTTCTTTTTTCCTTTATGAGAGAGGGTTTTGAAATGTGGTTGAAGTTGGCCTTGAACTTACTGAGTCATCCAGCCTGGCCTCCTATGCTCCTGCTTCAGTATCCCGAGTGCTGGGTTAACAGGTATGCACCACCACACCTGGAAAATTCTTATTTTCTTTTCCTCTTTGAACATTTGGTAAGAAACATGTTTGACATTTATCTCATGAGTTGTTCCTAACTCATCCTTTCATTTTACATGCTTTAATAACTTGTATTTTTGACTAAATGATCAGCTTTCAACTCCTTGATGTGTTTCTGCCTACATAGATATAAAATGTGTAGATTTTCATTTTAATTACTAGCTATCTAAATGGATAATTAAAAGATTGCTTACATAGATAAGACTTAGATGTATAGTTCAAGAAGGCTTGCTTAATTTCTTCAAACATGTTTACTCTTTCTATGTATTCTAGTTTCTACTAAGTATTTTAAATATTTTTCTCTTGTTTGGCAAAACATTTTTTTTCTTTTTTTCTTTTTTGTTTTCTTCCTTTTTGTTTACTTATTTGTTTTGGTTTGGCTTTTTGAGACGGGGTTTTACCATGCTGTTGAGGCCGGCCTACAGCTTCCTTTGCAGCCCAGGCTGGTCTCTAAACTCAACTCACACTATCCTCCTGCCTCAGCCTCCGGAGTGCTGGGATTACAGGTGTGCACCACCATAACCGGCTTCATTATTATTATTATTATTATTATTATTATTATTATTTTTTGTGCAGCATTTGGGGTTAAACACAGGGCCTTTACACTGAGCTGTATTCTCAGTCTTCTTGTTGTTGTTATTGTTTATCTTGAGAGAGGGATAGTGTCTTACTTAGTCATTACATTGCCCAGGCACTCAACATGCGATTTTCCTCTTTCTACCTCCCAGAGTGCTGGGATTGAAGTTTTGCACCACTATTCTCAGATGTATTTTAGCATTTTTGTCTGATTATTTAAAGTGTAACAAGTCCTTTCTATTTGAGATAACCTGACCTTCTCTAGACTCAGAGTCTAGAGTATTTATAAAATGCCCTCCTCAGGCTAAAGCTGAAAAGCAACTGAACTTTCGTTGGCTCCCTGAATAAAAGACCTGAGCTTATGGCTCACAAGTTTGGGCATCTCTTGTCACATGCCAACTAAAATGGGCTTGTTATACATGTTTATTTGGTTTCTCCACCACCTGTATTATAATCCCACTCAGGCCATTCTTGGCACCCAAATAAAGCAGCGCTAGGCTGCTTAGCAGAGGGTGAAGCTGCAAAGGCTTTGTCATTAGCCTGTTTTGCATATGAGGAAATGGAAATCCCACCAGGTAAGATCAAAAGCCATTGTTAGGGCATGGAAATCATCAGCAAATTGCTCAGAATCCTCAGAGAATCCCTCAATTTTTCCTTGCATTACTGAATACCTGTAACTTGAAAAAGGATTAGCATGCAGACTGTACCATCACTGCCTGCCACTTCTCAAAGGGATAGATCAGTGATGGACTTAGGTGTTGAGATCCCTGAGTCTAAGACTCCGTGGTAAACAGACTCAGACTAAAATGAGGTGGACTCAGGAGGTGGCCTTTATCTCCTCAGGATAGAGCAGGTTGCTGAGGAAGTAGTCTGTGGAGAGGAGGTGCTGACAGAGGGAGTCCTCTTTAGCATTAGCTTCTCAGAGATGACACCTCTAGGGTACAGATCAGGCCTCTGTACCCTATGTGAGTATAAGGCACTTCTGAGCATTTGTTTTGTTCCTTACAGTAATGATATAAGTGAAACATAGTATTATACTTTAGGCTGCCAAGGAATGTCCTTCCTCATTTTCCTCAAGTGAATTCATAGGCCAGTTGTCATTACACAAGGATGTAAGATGACCTCTTTGAAAGACCTTAGTGTGGAACTCATCCTAATTATTAAGAAGACATCCAAGTGAGGAACAGATGAGGTTATTCCCATCTGTAGACAGAAGGTATATTCAGCCACTGAGGAGCTTATCCTGGCGAGTCTGAATTCCTTGGGATCTAGCAGGCCTTTCTCTGATCAGTCTCCATTAGTAGAAAACTGGCAGGGGTTCTCCTGTTAGCAAATATAGCAAACATGGGTCAGTGTCCATCAGTGGGAAACTGACAGAGCCATTCTTGATAATCTCGTCCTGCCCTTACAACAGGCATCCCCTAGCAGGAGTGAACATCTCTAGCCTTGCCTGAGCATCAGTGCTGTTTATCTGGGACCTGGCCAAGATCCCTCACTGCTTGTATGGATACAGGGAAAAGATGAAATAAGAGACAAAGTTAGTAATGCATAATAGAGGACTGGGAAGTTAATGCCTTAGGATGGGCAGAGACCTAGGTATTCCAAACTAACCATTCTTTATTGGGCATATACAGTGTAGGAGGGCTAACAGAAGATGCAAAAGTGGCAGAAGATTCAGAGGTCAGTAACAGCAGAAAATGGAAAATCCTGGGATTACTCCAGCAGGTTAAAATGATCATATGCTAAGAAGGATTTTTTTTTTTCTCAATAGTTTTAGCTTAGTCTTAGTGAGTGGAGAGGATGACCCAGCTCAAAAGAGTTAATGGGAAGTCTCAAAAGGGTAATGCCACAATTATAAGCCTCCATCTATCTCTTAGAGAAGTATGCAAAATTAGCCATTTAAAAAAGGGAACAAGACACATTCCTCAACTAACCAGGTTAGGTCACAAAACACATCTAGTGACAAAAATCTCATAATAAAATATCAGGTACTACACAAACTCAGACAGCAACATAAACTAAAAGACACAGATATGATAACAAAAGCATAACTGAGTAAAAGGGCAGCAAACCATTATCAACAAAGGACTCTAGTGAGCAAGAGCTTTCCATGATGTTTTAGATCTCAGAGAGGAGTCAGCTGGAGCTGGCACCACCTCTTGCTGGGTGACAGGGAAGGGATGGTGGGAGGTTTAAACCGATCAATTCTTCTCTTCCTATGCAGGAAGACACAGTATCTCTTAACTCTGTTCTTAACTCTTATCAAGAAAATGCCACTTAAGCAAAAGGAACACTCTGATAGACAAAAGTCTGAGGCAGACAGGAGAACAGAAAGGGAGAAGAGAAATTACTAACACCTACGGAAAGAAAGCGCTTCACATGAGTGCCAGGCCCATAGAGAAGCACAAACACCCTAGGCACTAAACAAAGAGCTACCCACCTTCAGAGCAAGTTGCCCGGTACTCCATGGAGAAAGGCAACCATTCAAGTAGGCCATGTCCATGTCTGCTGGTCCCCTACTGTGGGGGCAATCATACAAGAGCATGTGGCTATTGGCAACCTTGTCCTCTGCTCTGGGGGCCTTCAGTATATACCAGTCCCCATTAAGGTTTTCCACATGTGTGGATGGCTTAACATCAGAATATAAATCTAACTAATCAGAAGGGCCCTCCATAAGAACAGAAGCCTTTTGACCCACAATCTAGTCTTTTCCACATGGTAATTGGTACACCTTTCCTTAAGAGACCTGTTTTGCTCACTAGAGGGAAGGTCTCCTGACTCAGCGGGTGTTCCCTTCCCTCCTGGATTGGTTGGCTGGTTACCCACTGTCACTGAGGTTTGTGAGGCTGCTGGTGATATCACCGATGTTTCATGGGGTCTCTCAAGGTTTGCGGATGTCCTCCCAACTCAGCTTGTCAGATTTGACAGTTGAGTGGACCAAAAATAGTCCACATGATTTTCTATGAAAAGGAAAGAATTGCCAAGCATACACCTAGTAGTAAATGATAAGTAGTAGGTAGTCATGTTTCCTGCCAATCACAGAATGGTAGCAGGGACAGGCAGAGGAACTCTCGAAAAGCCTTCACACAGTTCAGGTTTCCAATATTCAAGGGGTCAGACACTTCTAACTTCACATGTCTCTAATTGTGTTCGGATATCTCTGACTCCAGGGACCTCCCATTTCATCGTTCACTGCTTTCCGAACTAACAGTCTAAGGCCACAGAAGTCATGCCCCCCTCAGCTTAAACACAGGCACAGCTAGAGGAAGGGAAGGGAGCAGCTCAGTGTCCTTGTTTCTTATTCGGATGACTCCGCCCTGCCTGAGTACTGTGTACCAAACCAACGGGAAAAGTGCTGTTTTCAATTCTTCACTTTCGTCTGGCGGAGGACAAGTCTTTGATAGGACAGTTGAAATCTGGCGCCAGGTCAAGTGAGGTTTTGACTGAACCAACATTTTAATGGCTAATTTATATAATGGAGAAGTCAATCCAGGAATTCCAGATAGAAAAGATACCCTCTCTTGCAGTTGGTGCTTGTTTTCCAACTTAGATAAATGTACACCCCTCCCTGGGTAGTCTGCTAACTGTTACTGGGTTCTGAATTGCTCACCTCTCTCTGTCTCAAGTTGACTCCAGGTTCTTTTCATCATGAATAAAAAAATGAACAAAATGAGCAAAAAGCCATGGTCAAGTGGATTTGAGAAAATAAAAGTAAAGAGTGGAGGAGAACCTGGCTCTCCAGAACCAGCTTGGGCTGAGCAAAAGAGGGAAAATCAAGATAGAAGAGTACTCTGGAAAAAGCTGGGCAGCATATTGTGAGGAAAAACCACAGTCCCAGGCACTTCCTGGCTTGCTTCTCCTCTATGCTGTCCAAATCTAGAGGAAACCCTGAGAACTTCTACATGGGGTCCTTAGAGGTGAGGCTGATAACCTATACCTCAGGCTGACATAAGGTCTAGGCCATACTATTGAACACCTACTTTAGTTCCCATGAGAGGCCCAGGCTCAGTGCTTTGGGAACTGTTCTATGCACATGTTCACAATCTTTACAATGAACAAGTCAGGCCAAATTTCCCAGCCAGCTTTGCCATACCGTAATCTCCTATCTCACCACTACTTTTTTTCAGGACACAAAACTCCTCAAAACAATTGCCCTGATAGCCTTCATTTGATAACATTAAATTAGACTGTAGTTCTCATGGAGGAAAGAGTATGTTAGTCAATACAAAAATAGTATAGATTCAAAAAATCTTCAGTTTTTATCATATATATATATATATATATATATATATATATACGTATACATAGTTTTAAAAGCAGAAGTCATGTGAAAAGAAACCTGTGCAAAATATATGAAGATTATTTCCATATGCAAGCATGAGTTTCTGGAAATGACATTTACAGCAAATATAAACAACTAAAATTCCTCAATATACTTTTCTACATTTTTTCTCCTTATTGCTTTCATCCTAATAGGTATACTCTCTTGTGTTATACAATTTCTTTAGTCCTCTGGATTCTGGTTGCTTTTATTTGTTCTGTGTTATTAAATCTGTGGCTGGAGTTGCCCCAAAATGTAGAACAAAGAAATTATTGAAAGAGAGTACTATAATCAAGACTGAGAGGAAGTCAGCTGGAATTCTTAAGGAAGAAGCAGTAAATATTATGGGGATTTGCCAAAAGTATTTGCTAAGGTAACTAACATGCAAAGGGGTTTGGCATCTTCAAAAAAGTTGGAGAAATAAATAGGTGGCAGATCAGCATTTTTTTATTCTATAGAGTGTATTTGAAGGCTTAAGGAATAGAGCTCAGGGATGGGGTGAGCTGTATGTACAACACAACAGTGAAATTTCAGTGGTCAGAACAGTGGTTAGAAATTTCAGTGGTTAGAACAGAACTAAATGAATTTATCAGTGCCAGAGAATGGTCAAGGCCCTGCTTTGGTTTCAGTCAGAAAAAAAAAAAAAAAAAAAAGGTACAAAGAGACAGATGGGATCACAGATATTAGTCTACCACTACTTTTTGGTCACTAGAAAGAAACAAAACAAGGAACTGGCAGAACACACTACCTTATCGTCATAGGAAAGCATCACTTAATTGCCTTTTGTCATCCAGAATTGAATCTATGCTTTATTCATATTGATTGGTTTTTATTTCAAAAAATTACTATTTCTTATCATGTCGACTAGAAATTGCATTCTAAAACAAAGAAAGAAATCAGAAAAGAACTACAAATTCAGGCTATGCTACATAGTGCATTCAAAGCCTACCTGAATCATATAGTGAGACTCTGTCTCAGAAAAACTAAACAAAACGGAACAGAAATGCAGATTCACCTAGGCGAACCTTTACATGTTTCTTCCATCCTTCTCATCCAAGAGGACCTGTTCTGCTTCAGTGACAGCTGGTCTGATCTTGTGTACATCAGGGACAATGTATTTCAAGCATTTCAGAAACCCTATACTATTCATTATTTTTGTTTTCCTTTCCTTTTTCTTTTAATTGAACATCTCCCATGGGTGTACTCAACATTTGAAGGAAGGAGCATGGTATCTTTTCCTTTCTTCTATATATCAAACTGATGGATTTTTTCTTCCCTCTGATACTTGCAGTGCAGACTTCTGAATGATGGATTGCCCCTGTGAGTGTCTGCGTCCATTTTCTCTTTTCTATTCTTTTGTGCAGTACTACGGTTTTAAATGAAGCCTCCATTAATCACAAACTGGATCACATTTCTTATCCCTCTCCTCTCTCCTCAGCTACAGACAAGGTAGTCTCCCTGGTGTCTTTGCGCCTTCATGCTAGACTAATGTTCCAATTACAAGGTTTCAAACTTTGCTTGTCTTAGACTACTAATGTTTTGCCTCTTACCTGCGGAGCTCACCACCTAATTGCATGCAAGTCTTTTCCTAAACATTATCTTTATGACTGTGTTATCTAGCACTATCTCACACATCTAATTCCATTAGATTATTGCAACCTTTTTTCATGATCCTACTTTAATTATGTATTCATTTATTTATTTAGCTTTTGCATTGGACTTTTCAACACTTGAAATTATAATTTGTACACTGTTTATTTGGGGTAATGAAACCATAAAAACTTCTATAGTGATAATTGTAATTATTCTATAAGGTTATTGAGAAAATTAAATAAAAACAATATGAAAACTATTTTAATGTTATTAGAAAATACATTCTGTGAGTTTTAGCTAGCTAATATTATTTTTAAAAGTTCCTCCAACTCTAAATTATAAAGGCCTTCATTGCTTTGCTTCCTGTTATGTGTGTAGATTTTAAAGCCATGTCTAACAACACTCAGCAATTATTTGTAGAAATAATTTAAGATCATGACCCTCAAATCCACATTTTCAGCCTTAATTTACTTAAGAATTTCATTTGAGTAAAATGTACTACACTTTCCTTAGATATCCAATGAGATTCCAGTGTATTTGGGTAAAATAAAAATATGACTATGTTTTTCTTAAAGTTTTTCCTACCATTTATGAACACTGCAGAGACACTTTTGATCCTTTTCTTTTCTCCTTTCCCACTTCATCAACAAGTCCCTGTATCATAACTGAGAAAAAGTGTTGCAAAGTACATCATTTGTCATTACCTCACATCCTGACTACAGTAACCACATCCTAACTTTCCCCAATATTTTTCTGTTGCCTATTTACCAAATCATTGTTTTTTCACCCCTTTTGAGACAAGAAGGTAAAGGAGCAAAGTGCAAGAACCTGAATGAAATAAGTAAATTGCATAAACAAAAGACCAAGTCCCAGATAAACTGAGATAAGCCTAAGCAAAGGACAAAGGACAGATGCCCAAGTAAACTAGGGTAAGCCTCAAAAATAAAAACAAGAATGTACAGGACAAAAAATAACAAAATCATCTAATGCAAGAAGCAAGCAATGAGAAACAAGTATTTTTGCAAGTCTGTTGCTCCTTTACCTTTTGTGTCAAAAAGCTGTATATGTTTCTAGATTCATGCGCTTCCTTGACATCATTCTTGCCCCATCAGTCTACTGAGGGCTTTTCTTTCTTTTCTTTCCAATAAAACACACCCAGCACCAATCACCAACGTTTGCGTGTTTTGTCGCATCAGTCTTCGTAACCCTCAGGACAGGATCCCAGATGGAGAGAGCTGGTTACACGTCTGCTCCCTGAAACCCACTTACACCTTCCCATGCTAATTAGAGAAAACACAACACAACATCACACAACACAACACAAAACACACTTTATGTTTTACAGTATCTGATAGGACCTGGCTCTACCTCTATCTTTTTCACCACTTGATCCTTCATTTATTTTTCAAATGCATTTTATGACAGATAAAAAGAAAACAAAGAAGAAAAAAAGAAGGAAGAGGAGAAGGAGAAGAAAAATAAAAACTACAACAAAATTTCTAAACACGTCAATCAGGGGGCAACAATAGAACATACATGACACATTGTCATTCCCAAATCATTCACCCAGAGCACAAGACATCTGCACTCAACTGTCCAAATCTGCACTCAACAGCACAAATCTTTCTCTTCAGAACTCAGAGAAATCAGTATCACTAGCTTAAATATATATATATATATATATATATATATATATATACACACATACATATACACACACACACAAACACACATACATCTTTTTCGTTTTCTCCATCCATATTAACTCTTCCGTGTCTGTGTTCCTTGGACACAAGTGCACTTTCAAATCTAATTTGCTTCTCTTCAACTTGAGTCCTTTTTTTCTAGATTTGTTCTTTGTAGTACCATAACTCTTAGCTACATATAGCTATTTAAAGTCAAACTAAAGTTAAAAATATGAATTTAATTCCTTAGTTTCATTAGCCAAATATCATGTGCTCAGTAACATATGAAATACATGTCATCACAGAAATTGTACCAGGTCGTAGTATTATACATCTTCTTTTTGCCTTCTTATATTCATGCAGATCCCCACTCAAAAGTTCCATTCCACAACCACCTTCCTTGCTCTCATTAGCAAAAATAGCCATAGTCATTAACCTATTGCAGTACTTTTTTCTTAACATGTATCTGAAATTTTCTTACATATTTTTCTCTACATGTGCAATAACATGAGTTTCAGTAAGGTTATTAAAGGAAAACACCTGATATTTTAACTTGCTCTGTAGTATATAGAAATAGTTCTAGTGCACAGCAAAAAATTCTGTAAATATCTGTTGTACACACATTACTTGAATCAACTGGAGTTTTTTAAACATATTAAACACTTACATCTTTTTAAAAAATTAATCCTTGATTAGACACATTCTCTTTCTCCTCTAGATTTCTTCTTCACATTAAGACAAAATTTATTGAAAAAGATTATCTACATTGACAATTATTTTATAATCTGTTCCTTATTACTTTACTTACCACTACTAGTCATGTTCATGATTTTATTTTTAAACTATATACACATGAATTTAAACATTTATTGCCCTAGCCCAGAACTTCTGTATGAGTTGAGGAATTTATACTTGACTGCTCACTTTGCATTTCTTTTTAGAAGTGATGCAGACATGTCAAACTCTAGGTATCAAAAATGGAAAGTAATCATTTCTATTCTACTTGGACCCAGCTTTCAAGCAACATTTTCTGCTTCAGTGAATACTAAAATGTTTATAACTCTAGATCACTAGAATTAATCTTTAATTCCCTCATTTGTCCCAATTCAAATTATTTCTAACTTTCACTAGTTATCATAAAACTCTCAAAATTAAATTATGATGAATATACAGAAACATCAGCTCATTAAATTATACAATGGGCAGCACTGGAAAACTACTTGTATATCTTCCTTAATATTCTCCCTCCTTCAACAACAATGGATGTTGAATTATTATGATTTCTAACATTATAATTTAGCTTTGAGTGATTTTTGAACTTCATAAAATTGATTCTTACATTTTTGTTTTTGTCAGCATTATATTTACAAAATTTATTCATATTTTTGCCTAAAATATAATCCATTAACTTTCCACTTTTGTAAAGTATTTCACTGTATAAATAATCAGCTTTATTCTTTATTCTGTTCATGGTTTTTCAGTTGTTTAAACTTTTTAGCAGGAAGTCTAGCATAAACATTTCTGTGTAAGTCTTTTTATGTCTATATGCCTGTGTGTAAATTAATGTGTATACATACACTGTTGGATCTGTGCATCTAATTCTCATATGCATGCATAGGTATGTTTTAATAATCTTTTTATCCGTACTACTGCTTGTTGAGGATGCGATTTCCAAGTAGGTTAAATAGCATTCATTTCCTCATGCATTAAGGCATAAACACATTCATTCAGCAAAAGTACTTGAGTTATTGCAACAACCTTCTCTCATGTCTTCTAATCAATTGAGATTCATTCTTAATAGTTGTCTATTCTAATTTCAAATAGATGGTTATTGAACGAATACACCGGTACTTGATTGCATGAATAAATGACTACTATTTACCCAACATGAAAGTCCTTGCACTGTGTTTTATTAGGCTCCTTATGCTGGTTTAATGCTTAGCATAGTAAAACTTTCTGTCTTCTGTCTACCTGCTTTGTTAGCATCTGAGCTCTTGGAGGATAGAGCTTAGATCTTGTCCATAGGGAGTATTAGTTCTGAGCAAAAGTGTTGAAATAGCTTTGGCAAAAAATGACGAAGTCAATGAAGAAGAGGAAGAGGAGGAGGAGAAAAGAAGAAGAAGCAGAAGCAGAAGGAGGAGAAGGAGAAGTAGAAGGAGAAGGAGAAGGAGGAGAAGGAGAAGGAGAGGGAGAGGGAGAGGGAAAGGGAAAGGGAGAGGGAGAGGAAGAAGAAGAAGAAGAGAAGAAAAGAAGAAAAATAAGTAAGTAAATAAGTAACTAAATGTACATATTAGCTTCATCTTTATTTGCCTAAGGATACCATATGATTCATTGTGTTAGTCTCAGATGGTGAATATGGATTCTTCAGGCTTAACAATGTAAAAAGTAATCTGTTAGTTAAGAAAATGAAGACAAAGAACATTAAAAGGATTAGAAGGATGGGAAATGAGGAAAAAATAGAGGAAAGAAATAAATGAGGAAGAGGAAGAAGATTAGAGAATTTTATATGGTAAAGATACAAATGACTGAGCCAGGGAATTAACAGTGGATTGAGTGCTTGCCTGGTAAGGGCGAGGTTTTGAGTTTGATCCCTGGCACCAAAAACAAACAAACAAACAAACAAACAGATACAAATGACTTTTGTTCCTCACACTTGTGGATCTCAGCCTTCAAAATTTCTATTTTTCATTGCTTTTTCACACTAGAGTACCAACTAGAATAGAATGTTCATACTATTAGGAAAAGTTTTATTTTCTATGATACTTAACCTACGAGAAAATACAAAATCCAAAAGGAAATACTTTTGTAGGTTTCTATGCGAGTGTATTAGGGCCACTAGTTAAAATCTACATTTGTGAAATTTAGATAGTTTCATATTTTTAGAAGTGACTAAACACAAAATTGAGCAAATAGTTATATTATTTATTTGGCTTTATATTTGCACAGATCCAGTATAATTATTTCAACTTAACAAATAATAAATTATGAATTAGTAGTGGTACTTAAAAGAAAATACTCAAAATTTCAAGAATCCTACATATTGTATTCTTGTTCACCATCCACTATGAAGAATTAAATATATTACATGATGTCAAATTATTCAACTGTTATATATTGTTTAAATCAGAAAGAGGGAGTGTCTTACTGTTTTCAGCTTTATTGAGGTATAATTGAAAAATAATTGTGTGTAACTAAGTTGTACTTCATGATTTAATAGACACATATTAATACAATCCTCACATAACTGTGATTGTGCATATATTATTGCTGCTGCTGAGGTTTTTGAGACAGGATCCTGCTATGTAGTTCAAACTCAATATGTTGAACTCACTCTGAAGCCCAGGCTGCTCTTGACCTCACAGCCTCAGCTTCCTGAATGTTGGTTGCACCACCACTACAAGCTTAAACTTTTTTTAAAGAGTATTGTGAATTACTCAAGGAGAGCTGCATATACTACCAGCCCTTTTTGCTTCTTACTTTGAGACAGAGTCTCAAATTCTGTGTAGCCCTGGCTGATCATGAACTCATGATCTTTGTCCTGTCTCAACCTTTCAAGTATCTGAGATGGCAGACATGCACCACCATAGCTGGTTAAGTGAGTGCTCGTGTGAGCGAATGCTTAATACGTACTTTTTAGCAAATTTCAAGTGTATGATGCATTATTTTTAACCATAGTCGCTATGACACACACGCAATTTCATGAACTCATTCATCTTATACCTGAAAGCTTGTACGTTCCTATTATTACCCTCACATCTCCTCCTCCCATGACTCCTGGTAGCCACCATGCTCTCTGGTATGAGAGGATGTCTTTTTTCCTGTAATACTAGGGATTGAACCCAGGGCTTTCCCACTGAGTCATATAATATCTCTTTTTATGTTTTTAAGACAGGTTCTCATTAAGTCACTTAATTAACAAGCTAGCTAGAATTCGTATTCCTTCTGTGTCTGCCTCCAAGAATGCTGAGGTGATAAGTATACGCCATTGTTCTTGCCTTTGCGAAAACTTTTGATTAAAACAGAGTGCCAAATTGTTGAAATGAGAATTATGTTCTCTAGTCCACACAAAGTAACATTTTTTTTCACAAGTGATGAAAATGATATTACTTACTATTATGGCAGCTAGAGTACACATAGAAGAATTCTGGTAAACACTTCATGGTTTATATAAACATTGTTAGTGTGATTAAAGGATTAAAGAAAGTCCGAGATGTTAAGTGTCAATAACTGTCAAAATTTATATTGATTATATACAAAGAATATGGGAAAGTATCTGAAAGCTGCATTATCAATATATCTTCTAAGTTTCAGAAATATCATTAAAATTGACAGAAGGGTGAAACATGTATGATTCATACCATAGAAAGTTAAAATGTCCCAACACTAATGATTAATTTAGGATTACAAACATCAAAATTGTATACTAAAGTTATAGCAATTAATAACTCCCCCATTTAATAAAAAAATAAGACATAGCTGCTAAGTGGCATTTGAAATTTTTATTCTTAAAGTATTATTAGGGCAAACACATGAAAAGCAGTACAAAATAAGGTTACACATAGGCCAATGGTTTATGTTGATGCAAAGACACATTATATATTTTTCTCAACACAAAAGTATTTCTTATAAATATTTATGCATGCTACATATTATGTGTATATTTCTGCTAGAATATCTAACTTTACCTAAAAGTGTATTTTTATTCCCTTCACAAATTCACTTCTGGAAACAACACTTAAATGAATTTTTCATTAAGATGATATTTCTATATTCTTCATGATTTTCCAAAAGATGATTATAAATTGCACCTCATACCTTTTAAAAGTCGATTGATACAGAAAAATGTTTCCTGGATTATGGACAAAAATTATAGTTTCATTTATGATTGTAAATATTTGATTTTTAAACAAGTGTCCAAAATATTTTATGCTGATATTTTTAAATGATTTTAAAATGAAAGCAAAAAATGTGGGGAAGCCCACTAACTTTGGATAACATCATTTCTCCTTCACACCGAATGGTGAGCATCATTTCTGGGAGTCAAATAAACACACTAAACATTATAGTTTTCAAATATAAAACTCTGAGAATCATGGTGATCTGCTTCTGAGTGTTTCATGTCTAAGAATACATTCACTCCTGTGTCCAGATGTCCTGCCCAAAAACACTCTGAAGAAGTCATGTCTGTTGAGGAACTGAAAGATTTTTTACATTGGCTAACTAAAGTGTTAGAGCCATGAGAGATTACATGTTCGCCAATGCTAATTTGTGCCATCTTTAACATTTGCTATCAACCTAATCTAAGCTAGCCTAACAACTTCAATAAAACTCATGAAGTATGTCACTAGATGTGACACGACTCTAGCTTCCATCAGCCATAAAGCTACAAATCTGAGGAAGCTAACACGTAAATAATGGAGACTAGAATTTGCCCCTATGTTGCAACCCATCTCCATTAAGCTGCCAGCAATGTAATTGATTTACATATATATTGATTCCTTTTGTTTTTCTGGTGAATATATAAACTCATGTAACCTCTTCCACAAACATGTCATTGAGAGTAATTTGAATCTATTCCAGGCCCAAGTCACATCACTCTTATTTGACTTACAATAACATTTTCTTCTTTCCTCGTTTCTTAGTTGTTTTCTCTGTTGATGGGATAAAGTAGTCAACATCCACATCTTAAAGGAGATTATAGGTCACAGTTTGTAGAGATTTCAGTCTATGGGCTACTGGCTCCAAGGAAGGACCACATGGTAAATGAGTATGTAAAGCAAAAACAGCTCACGACATGGCACAGAGAGCTCAAGGGAGAGGTAGGAAAATAGACCTTGCCAGGCCACACTACCAGTGACCCACATCCCAGGCTTTACCTCGAAACTCATAAGTGAGCTAATTCACTGATGAGGGTCATGCCCCATCATTCAATCACCCCCAAAATTCCCTCCATGAGCAAATGAGGCTTTGGGCAGGAAGGCATATAGCTATGAATCGTCACACCTTGAAAGTTACTATTTTACAAGGATATCTAAGACTTTGTCTTAGAATTATATTATCTATTCCAATTTCCTTCTGTTTTATTCAGTTTGATTTTAATAGGTCTAATAGCATGAACAGTTATCTTGAAGATAACAAGAGGCAGTGTGGAAGCCATTATTGATTTCCTATTACCTTGTAAAAACCTGTATCATTTTCACTGTTTTGTTTTGATTTTGTTTGGCTTTATTCTCTTAAAAATAAAAAATTAAAAATGCAATGTGCACTTATTGTTACACGACAAATTACCTCAACTGTCTGCTAAAAAGGTTTCCTGGCAGGGCAGAGATCCCCAGGCTTAAATCTGGAAGCCTCCATTTTCATACTCACTTCCTTGGATGTTGGCAGCACACATCCCTCCTGGCTATTGGCTAAAGGCTGTTCTTGTGATAAGACAACTGATTCTACCAGGACAGTCATGGGAAACAGTAAGCAGAAAAGAGATTAAAAAACAAAGTATTTTGTATTCATGTCTTATAAATTCCTTCTCCTTGCCATGGTATAACACAAGCCCTAGAAAGAAAGAAATGTTGAGTGGTTAATCAAAAACGTTCTACAATGTCCTCCTATGGCCTAATAATTCATGCGCTTTCCACATGCAAAAGATTTTACTTCATTTCAAACTTTACCAAGTTTTTTTTATCCCATTACACAGTATCAAATCTACAGTCTTCTCTAAATCCGATCTAAATGTGAATAGGCCGCTTAGAGTCAAATTCCTCTGGATGTACAAATCTGTGACAATAAGGAAACAGGAGACAAGTTCTCTGCCTCTCCACTGACACACACTTAGTCTATGGCCAAATGAGTAGAACCACTATAAACAAAATCCTCTAAAAAATAGAAGGAAGATGGGAAACACTGAGAACTAAGTGCTTCAAAGTTGTTTTGAAATCTTTTGGGACAAATGTTGAGAATCTGGTTACGTTTCATAGTCTCCAAGTAGTTCTGCATGGCTACTGGACCTGTCCGCTGCAGTCTGTGTGTCTTCTTTTTCTATGCATGAGTGTGTAGAGTAGTTGCCCAGGCAGTAGAGGTTCAAGAGCCTCTTGTAATTGTGACTCTCTTTGTCCCATTGTGTTTCTGTTGATTTTCCTCAGAACCTTTATTTATCGCATTAGGCAAAACAGACATCTGCATGTCTCCTCAGGATAATTTCTTTTTTGGGGGTGCCTGCTGAGAGGGGTAAACAGTGGTTTTAGAGTATCTTTTTCTCAGTTGAAGTCATTGTGAGGCATACTCTAAAGCTTTCTAAAGAGTCCTTTGCGTGACTGTAATCTTCTTACAGTCTTCTTCTAACTTTCTGAGTCCTGATGTAGTCACAGGGTCTGATTATCTCTATGCCACATAGTCAAGATGGCTCAGAAGTATTTCTTTCTTTAGTATCTTTCTTCTTCTGGAGAGGCTAGGTAATTTCACATCACCTAGTTCTAGTTCTTTTTGTTCAATAATTGTTTCTTCAATCTTATGTTTCTTAGTTTATATTTCATGTTAAATATCAATAAAAAAATCAGGAAACACTTTCAACTCTTTACTTGGGAATCTTCTTTGTTAAATCACTAAGTTCATAAAGCTCACGTTCTGATTTCCACAGAGCTGTAGTTGACAGCATGGTATATCTCCTTCTACTACATAATAAAAATATCTCTTGGTCCAACTTAAAAATATATAATTCTAACTTCATTTAGAGTCTTCACTGATAGGATTCTCAAATCTTATATTCCAACTAACAATCAGTACAAAGTGATTTATTCATTCTCTAATTTACTAAGCAAAATCAACCCAGTCTCCACTTGTTGCTGAATTTCAAATCTAAGCACCACATACTTAGCATTTACTATGACACTACAGTGCTTCCAACATCAAAATAGCATTCCTCTATTGCCTACTCTAAACTTACCTTACATTACATTAAAATTTGTTGACCTTAATCCCAATGTACATTAATTTACAGTTTTGTTGTTATTATTTATTCACATATTTCTTTCTGTAGATTAGAATTTCAGAGACTATTGGGTGGGCCATTTGATTCAAGAAGTATAGTGGTTGTAAACATAGTATTGGCCAAGATTTCTGTCGTCTCAAGGTTTGACTCTGGTAGAATTCACTAGGAACACTACAATTCTTCAGAGGCCGGTGTCTAAAGACAGCTTTAAGGGCTTTCGTGTGGACCTTTCCTTACCATAAAGCAGACATTCCAATAAAACAAAGAACCATGAAGAAGGTGCACACAAGGCTAAAGTCAGTATTCTGTAAGTTAGGGGTAAAGTGGCATCTCTTTTGTTGCATTCTACAGAATCAAAGCAAAGGATGAGGCTATGCAAGGGGTTAGCAGAGCACTAATATCACTGGGAGCCATTTCAGGAGCTATATATACTATGTAACTGTGAACACTTTCCTTATTAATTGCTTACAGCATGTATTCTTACATTATTCTACAAAGTTACAGAGAGGTATGGGAAATAGACTTACTCATGTACCTATTGTTTGATCATCTTTCCAGTGGCGGGAAAAGCAGACAAAGTGAGGTTGGTGGCTGAACTTTAGTTTCCAAAATGATTCAGATTCAGAATACTCTAGATTCCAAAATGATTCAGAAAGAGACTGTCTGAAATATATACACATCTAACTATATTTGACTTCATGAAGTACCAAAAAAATTTTCATTCATGCCACTCAACTTTTCACTTCACAATAAAGGAGATAGAGATTCCATTCCTGTTAAGATGAAAGATAAATCAATGAAATAAGCCTGGACATTTTGTTATTTGAAAACAAAATTGTTTTAACCTCACTGTAGGTCTGTTCGAGTTCTAGTTGCATGTGGAAAAGTTAACAGACAAAAACATTGATAAAACAAACACTTCTGAAAACTTCATGTAAGTCTAAACACATACATTGAAGGGATACACAATCACTTTTAAAATTGTGATTCAATACCCAGGAAAGAGAAAAACAAAAGTTTAGAGTATGGAGAAAATTTTCTTTTTATGTTTCTGCGCAGTCAGGAACCTCTGAAAATTCTAACTGAAACTTGGTGTCTGGACTAAAAGACAAGCTTCAAAAGTTAACTTATGGCCAAATACAGAAAAAGAACTCCAGAGAGCGGTTATATGTTACATTTCATGGGAGAACAAGTCTCAGAACCATAAAGACATTTTTTTCTTTTTAACATGAGACACTGATTTTTATTTTTGCCTTGTTGACTTATTTACTTTCCAAAATGTAAGAACCAAAGATACATTTTCAAGGACACATTAGCAGGTAAACAGTTTCTCTTCTGTGTAATTTTTTTGAGATTTTTTTAACTATTGGAAACTTCCACTTTTGGGATGACATCATTGTACCCCCCAGGGTAAGAACCTGGGCTGAAGAAAATCAAAAGAATTATTTGCTATAGGTAAATAATAATTTTTTTAGCTTCAAAAACTTTATATCTGATATATATATATATATATATGCTCACATAGAACCATAAATCAATATTTCAACTCTATCTATATTATTTCAATTATTTAAAAAATTAAAACCAGAAAAAATGTAACAAAATGTTTAAATGTAGTTTAGAATGCAGTGATTGCTATATGAGTCTTATTTCAAAATAGGCAAGTTAAGAAAAAATAATTTGGCAAACATATTAATAGAGTCCAGAAAAATGTTTTAGGATCAAAGAGAATTTTGACCTTAAGACACATTATTGTGCAGTGAAAATACAAAGGTACTATTTTTGCTCCAAATTGTTTAAGTCGTCTACTTTTCAGGAGAGTGACAGAACTGTTTTGTACTTATGACCTTCTGGGAAGCAATTCATACAGTCTTTAGTATTCTGCTTTGAGAAAGGTTTCCCTGAAAGACCATAATTTTAATTAATACATAATTTTATAAAATGATCACTCATTTCTAAATAAATCTGATTCAAAACCTATTCTCAGAATTAATGTTAAAAGTTTCAGATGGACCATTTGGGCCACAAGGACAATATTGTCTTATAAAGCTAGTGAAGAGGTCAAGAGAGTGTATTCTCATCCGAATTATATATCACACCATGCTTGTGGAACTGAAAAGTCTTACTGAAGGAACGTAAGTGATCATTTTCCTCCAGGTGCAGCAGGTGACAGTGCCGACTTTCAAATGGGCACTTGTCCAGCCTGTGAGAGTTGCCCTTGAACAAGTCAATTACTAATCATGCGATCGCAATCTATTTTTTGATTACTTGAACTTCTCTCAAATCATATCACCAGTGATTATTTTAATTTTCAATGTGGCCAAAGATTTACCTATGGGGATCTATTGGGAGAAAGGAAAATTTAATCATACAGTTCAATGACTGTTATGTCAGTGGTCAGCATACAAAGTGAATCTGTTATGAATGCATTCAGCCAGAAACAGAAGATTTTCAAACATTATATAAAGCATCAAGAAAGAAATCAAGAGACATGCAGTCTAGTAGTCACACTCTGACTCATCAATGTGTTTCAGAATGTATGACATTTTTATAACTATATTCTACTAACATTAATGTGCTAGATTCTAATTCATGTTAATGTTTCATGGTCTCCAGATGGTTTTTCCTGCTCTAAATCTTTCATTCCTAAAACCTGTAGAAAGAAGATGGCAAAGAGAGAAAGTTAAGGATTAACCTAGGGTTAGGATGAAAACTTCCCAATATCCTAAGTTAATACAGATTAATGGTGTGTGTCACATGATTTCACTGGCTGTAATGGAGACTAACAAAAACTATATTTTGGTTAAGAATATTGCCACTCTGCAAATTTGGAATTCTGTTATATAGGAGAAATAGAAAATTGATATTGGATAAGCAATCCAATAACATGAAATAAAATTTTGTATCTTCTCTGATCAAGATGGTTTGGGATGATAAAAAATATAATTCATCAAAAAATTTTAATTTATATGTAATAAAGTGCAACATGGATAATATTGGATAATATTAATTGATAACTCATTATGTTTAAAAAGTGCCAGTACTTCATGTATTAAATAATCAAAAACAGAAACTGTACGCAGTAGGAATTACTGCCCTAATTATACATGAGAGATCTCTAATTAAAAACTAAAGAATTGGGGTATTAAAACTATAAAATTTTCATTAGTACAGTGAACAAAATAAAAGCCTACAAGTCATAGTTATGTACATGGAATCAAATACAACCATACATTAAAAAGTTTAAAATGAGTTTTTTTCCTATGGCACTGGTGGTTTTAGCTAGGACTCTTACACTGATCTATATTCCCAATTTTTAAAAATTTTGGCATAAATTTTCACTAAGTTGTTATGTTTCTTAACTGGGCTTGAACTTGCATTCCTTTGGCCTCAGCATATCACAGTGTTGAGATTACAGACCTGTGCCACCATGGCTAACTAAAAACAACATATTTTAAATAAATGTCAACTCTTGCTGCTATCTAGTCACTTTGTGTATGGTTAAAAATAGAAAAATACCCTACGCGCTTTGGTATCTACTCAGTCATTAAAAACTGTCATGATTCTTTTTAAATTTGTTTTTGAATAGATTTAGTTCTAGTTGTGGTGATGCATATCAGTAAACATAGCATGCAGGAAGCTGAAGCAGAAGGGTCCCAAGCTCAAGGTCATTCTAGGACACAATGTAATTTTGAAGTCAGCTTGAACTCTATAGTAAGACCCTGAGCCTGAACTAGCTCAAAATATCAAAAATTCAAAAAAATACATAAATCATTAAATCTTTGAGGTAGTTCAGATAAACACATAAAACAAAATAGGTACATAATTTCATTTTCCTAATTGATATCATAAAAATTTCATTTTTTAAAATCGGCTTTCTTTCTGAAAAGTTCTTATTAGTACACTAAGGGGAGCAAAACTTCCAGTTTTACAGCTCTGTAATATATTTACAGCAGCCACCAAAATAAACAGGCCAGAAGCTCCATTTCCTCTTTTTATAAGTGATAAATGTAAAGCTGTCCTTGATTAAATAATTGCCCAATTCAAAAGCCCTAGAAACTGGCAGAGGAGGGACTAGGACCCAGAACACCGAGGCTGCACCTCATCTCCCCTGCACTAAATGAGAAGTGAAAATGGTAATAACAGCATCTTTCTACAATCTTTCTATTGATTCAGAAGTTAAAGCAAAAGAGCATTCATTTAAATGTACAAAAATAAAGAATATTCTCTCTTTCTCTCCTACTTTTTAAAAAATATCCCAACTATTCGTTTGAATACAGAATACCTTTTATACAAAAGAACACTTACTCGATTGAGCTTTTATGTGCTAAAAACAGACACAAACACAAGTCAATAAAAGGTTAGTGGAAGGCTAAAAGAATTCTAGCCCCAAATATTGCTTCAATTGATTAGCTGAATGGCCTCGGGGAAATGGTCTAACATATTTGTATCTGTTTTCTCATTTGTAAAATGAGAAGTAAAAGTTTATTTTCTTACCTCACACGGGTGCTATATATATGTAAGCTAATTAGTGACATTTAATTAGCAGGTAAATACAGGTTCCTTTTAGTTAGTTTATTCTACATAATGGAGAATTGACGGGTCAAGTTTACGACATTTTCTAGAAAGTTGCGTTGACTGAAAAAGATGTATGTTTATTTCAGTAATTTAAACCTCATTTATCAAGATAAACAAATACAAAATTGCAATTTCTTTTAGGAAATAAATTCTTCCTGTGTTTCTAGTGCAGTTTAGAAATATCAGAACCAAGTTGATTATTGTTAGAATTTCTTCCATATATACTCTTGTAAAAAATTATGGAATATTGATTCTTAGCACTAACATGCACACTACATTTCATGTAATCACACAAACTATGCTTTACTTCCCTTTAATTACTTGAAGTCTATACTCTAAACATTTGCAATGAACCCATTATTTAAGAATAAAAACATGTTTATAAATATGCACAAGGTGTGGAGTACAAAGTGTTTCAATTGAAAAAAATACTGAAAAGGACATATTGACATTAATCTCTATCAAAATCCTCCCCCTATATTGAACACATTCTATCATTTTTGTCATTTTTCAAAGCCTTTTTGGAAGTTGTGTTTTGTGACTGTCTTAGGAGCTGTGATGAAAAATATAGCGAGTGCAGCCTCCAACTTCCATCCAGAAAAGTACAATCTTGCAAAAACATAGTGTGGAAGTGTCCTCATCCACTGTGTTCACTAATTCTGACACCAAGCGACTTCTGACTTTTCCCCCAAGTCAAAACAAGCATGAGAGGTAAAAATTTTATATCAGCTCAGGATATCAAAGAGCCTCAAAAGCACAACTAAAAACACAAAAGAAAGACAACTTCCAGAATTGCTTAGAGAAGTGACAAGCATGATGGGTGTTTTAGAAGTGAGGAGGAGGAGTATCTTGAAAGAGTTTTTAGCAATGTGGATTTCACTGCAATAATTTGCTTTCATTTAAAAATTCATTGTATCTTTTGATAACATATTTATATATTTATTACATGTAAGTGCACAAAATATAAATTTATAGTTGGTAAGCTATTGTTCTATATATTAACACAAAATAATGACATATGTAACATCAACTTGAATCAAGAAATAACATATTTTTATTCCTATTATTATTTTTCCAAATCCATTTTATTTCAAAGTTTAAAAAGAAAGCAAACAGAAGAAGAGGAAGAAGCAGAAAAAAAAATACAGCAAAATATCAAAACGTGTCAATCAGGGGGCAACGATGGTACATACATTGAACACTGTCATCCCCAAATCATTCACCCAGAGCACAAGACATCTGCCCTCAATTCTCCAAACAATACCAGTACTAATCTTTCTCTTCAGCAAACTCCAAGAAATCAGTAATATAACTATCTTAACTATTTTTATATACATAGACACGTACATATAAATATACATGTTTTTCTTTCAGCTTCTCAGTAATGAAACCATATGCTATTTACACATGGGGGTCTTAATTATTTTACTGAGAATTGTCTCAAATTGCATCTATTTATCTATAAAAGTCTCCTGTTTATCTTTCATTATGGCCGAGTAGTACTCCATTGTATAAAAATGCCACATATTTTTTATTCATTCCTCAGTTTATGGGTATTTAGGTTGTTTCCAAGATCTGGATATTACAAACAGTGTTGCTGTAAACATGTGTGTACATATATCACTATGTATGATATTTTAGTTCTTTTGGGAAGATACTCAGAAATGTAATAGCTGGGTTGAACAGGACCTCTAATACAAATTTTCAGGAATATCCACACTGATATCTACAATGGTTGCCCCAGTCTTTACACAAACAGTAGAAAAGAGTTTCTTTTTTCCCACTGTCCCTCTAGCATTTGTTATTGATTGATTTCTTGATAACAGCCATTCTTTCTGGGTGAGATAGAATCTCAGTGTTGTTTTATTTGACCATCTCTTGAATGACCAGTGAAAATAACATATTTTTAACATCTAAATCATTTTCAAACACTTTCCAATTCAATACACTAATATTGTCTTTTTGTAATCTTGCCAGGTAAAATAACATTTAGTACATATGAACTATCATCTGAAATTTAAATTTGATTGAATGTCTTGAATTTTTTCTTCTGAATTTTATAATTTTTTGAAAGTTAACATCTTAATTCTAATATACATTATTTGACATTAAAAACCAACATATTACATATACTTTAATGTAAAGTTTTTGTTGTTCCTTGTTACATTTTTGAGTTATAATCATTGTCATTATGATAGAGTATTCTATTGCTCTAAATATGCTGAAGTCCAAGTTTCATCATATTTTTGAACATTTGAGTAGTGTCAAGTTAAAGAAATCCTAATTAATAAAGATATTAATTTTCTTATACTTATCTCTTGGTGGCCTTAAGAATAAATTTTCTATCAATAATTTTTGAAGTAACATTTTTGGATCTTATAGAATCCATATGTTGAACTTTAGTATACATTTCCAAAATGTTATCCAGACTAAGTGGGATAATTTTTTACTACTAGTAGAATATGAGAGTTCTTCTTATGCATTTTTTCCAATAAAGAGTTTTGTTAATTTTAAGCTTAACAATACAGGTAAATATGCATAACAATATGGGTAACAATTTTAACAATATGCGTAATGACTTAAAAATTCATTTTAATGGCTTAACTTTGTAGTTATCTGATTTTTAATGACGTTGAGCATATAATCACTTGGTTTTACATGTTTGAATATTCTTTTTAAAAGTTTCTCTTCAAATATAGTTGCCTGCATTTTCTAGTGCTATTTTTCCTTTCTATAGAGTTTTTATATTCCTGAGCACAAGTATATGTGTAAATGTATACATATGTGAATGTGCATATAGACTAATGGTAAGAATAAAGAGAGAATTTTAAGGAGAGACTAAAGGGTACTCAAAAAGAGGAAAGGAATATAAGTTACAAAAGTTATAAAATGTCAGTTAATGTGGATGCTGACTAACAGTTGGGTCTACTAGACTGCAATTAATCACTGAAATTATGACTATTATCCACAGAAACTTGGAGAAAAAAGCCTTTTCTTACCTACCACCATTGAGTATGTTTTGTTTAATTGTTTTATTACTACATTTTTGCTAATGATTAGTACATGTGTGCATAATGATTACATCCATTTTGGAAAGTTGGTGCATGTTGTTAACAACTTAATTCTTTTTACTTTCCTTTCCCACTCCCCCACCTCCTTCATCTCTTGGTCCCCTGTCCATTTGCAAAAGATCTATCTTCTTGTTTTGTATTATTTATCTTTTATTTTGTTCTTTAAGTTGTATTGATCACATTTTAAAAGAATGCTTTTAGAACCTTAAGAAAGACACCGTTGTAGGAGACACATATAGATCTCACAGAAGCAAAATTCCCTCTTGTGAACTGTTTTTTAGTAAATGTTCTAAGTTCATTGATCATAAAATACAGTCAGTTGTTGGCTAAAGCAGTACTTTCTCTGACAACTGAGCTTTCTAGGCAGCCACTTTAATAGAGTCTAGGATCATGCTAGAGATGTGGCCTCCTGCTGTTAGAAACAATGTTAGTGTTTTATTTTTATTATTTTAATGTAGAGAGAGAAGGGGGATTAAATAGTGTTGAGAATATTGTCTTCATAGGGTGAAGTCAAGGCTTAGTTTAAGGAAGCCTGACTAGATCTTAAATTATCATATTGACTGTGATGAAATATGCTGGTGGTAACTTTCTCAACATGATGTGACAGTAATACCGTTTTACTTATGTGGATATTCCAACCTCAAACCATAATCTAAAATAATAACTTCACAAAAATGCTAATAGAATACTGCCTGAACTATCTTTACCAGTGGCACTTCCCAATACTATCGAAGGCATTAAAAACAAAGTTTAAAAAATGATTACAAGTAAGAGAAATTTAAACAAACATGATAATTAAATGTAGTGTAGTATTCTGGATGAGGGCCTGGGATTGAAAATGAGTTCATTAATGTATTACTATTGTAGTCAGGGATTGTGAGGAGAACAATTATAATCAGGACACAGAATTTATAGTATTATTTTGTGATGTTCACCCAGATTTAAACACACAAAAAAGTGCAGGAAATCTATCCACCACACTGAAGACACAGAATATTCATCCAAGGGCCTGGATCCCATAGCAATATCCTGCATGAGTCCAGCTGAAGACCTAGAGCCCATGATAATGCCTCCCACGAGTCCAGCTGAAGACCTAGAGCCCATGATAATGCCTCCCACGAGTCCAGCTGAAGACCTAGAGCCCATGATAATGCCTCCCATGAGTCCAGCTGAACACTTAGAGCCCATGATAATGCCTCCCACGAGTCCAGCTGAAGACCTAGAGCCCATGACAATGCCTCCCACGAGTCCAGCTGAAGACCTAGAGCCCATGATAATGCCTCCCACGAGTCCAGCTGAAGACCTAAAGCCCATGACAATGCCTCCCATGAGTCCAGCTGGGGGTCTAGAGCCCATAACAAGGACTCAGGCCAGTCTGTTTTACGAATCTGCTGGGAAGGCCCCAAGTCAGCGATGGAAGCTAGAACGTCTATGCCAGCGGGGTGAAGGAGCTGTGCTGGTAGGTTGAGGGTTCTACACAGGAGCCGAGAAGTCATGCTCAAAATAAGGACCAGGGCTGTCTGGAAAAGTGCCAAAGCCATCCTCAGTGACAACGAGGTCCTGAGCTCCTCCAATGATAAAAACAGTCAAGTGCATGCCAGGAAGCCAGCATAACAAGCTTCTCCTGTAGATTAAACAGCACACATCTTGCCCTCTGGAGCCAGGAAGCGATGCTCGACATAAGGACCAAAGTGAACCACAGCCACTCTCACCAACAAGTCCTGAGCTCCTCCAATAATAATGGCCGAATTCCTATTGGGGAAGCTAGCCAGGACAAGCGCCTCCAGGAAAACCAATGGCTCAAAGCAGCAACACTTAGGAGAAACTACAAAGCCTAGCTCTTCTTCTCCAAGTCTCTATTTATGCCGGCAACTTTCCTCAGGTGGGACATCTACACTCAGCACCAGGCTGATTTAATTCAGCTGGTATTAAGTTGAACACCAGTTTTTAATCCATAAAAATTACTACCGATAATGCAAGTATAATATACTATTGTAAAATATTAATAGTAGTGCAAAATGAGCCTGAGATACATGAAATTCTTCTATAGTATCTTTGAATTTCTTTACAAAGCTAAAGTTATTTCCCAAAACTAGTTTTTATAAATCATGCTGTTATAATCATTGGCATGCTCATGATAATTTTAAGTCTTTTGAGAAGGCACCCAGAAGAAAGACATCGGGGCACAATGAAATTTGCACTTTTAGTGTTCTAAAGAATCGCTACACTGTTTTCCATAGTGGTTACACCTGTTTACATTCTCATCAAAAACATAGAGGTGTTTCTTTTTCCCCAAAGTCTTACCAGCATTTGTTATTATTATACTTTTAATGAGTGCTCTTCTTTCTAGGATAAGATTGCTTTTCAAAGTAGTTTTCATTTTCATTTCACTAATGGTCAAATGTTGAAGATATTTTCATGTATTTATTGGAATTCTTACTTCTTCATCTGAGAAATGTCCATGTATTTTGGTTGCTTATTTTTATTGAGTCTTTCATGTAGGGGCATCTGTTTTATTTTAGTTCTTTAAATATTCTAGATGTTAGTTCTCTGTCTGAGGAATAGTGATCACAAATTTTACCATTCTATTAGTTGTCTCTTCACTTTGTTGGTAGTTTTCCTAGATAAATGCAAGATTTTTTTTCTTTGTCTTTTTCTTTGTCATTGTCTTTTATTTGTCTTTTTGAAGTTTAGGTTGGCCTCGAGCTCACTTTGTAGTCTAGGCTGGTGCTAGGACTACAGGCATGTACCACCATGCCTGGTTTATGCACAAGCTTTTCAGTTTAATGTGATCCCATTTAAATCATGGCATTATATCTTGTGTCATTGTGTTTCTACTCAAAAATCTGTTGCTTATGTCTGTGTTTTCAAAAGTTGTACCTAGTCAGTCCTCCAGCAATTAAAGCATTTCTGTTTTAACATTCTGACTTTGAACCAGCCCTCTGCTATAGAAAAATTCTGTCCTAAAAAAGATTTGTCACCCTCTGAAATTTAGTTAGCGCGAGGTGTTTTGCTTCTTAATTCTCCTATGTGTTAAAAAAAAAAAATCTGTCATTTTAGCTGCCTTATAGAGTTATCATTTTTTGAATGGACAATTCTATTTCCAGTGATTTCTCTCCATTTATCACTAAAAGAAAACAGCAAACAGTATTTTAAAGGTTCTATCATGCATCTTGGAAAATTTTATCATTAATTTTTTTGTGGTGCTGAGATTGAATCCTCTAAGCTAGATCGTCAGTCTTTTATTTTTTAATAAACATATGCATAATTTCAAACAAGGTCTCCTAAAGTAGCTAAATTTTTCACACTCTGAAAGTACTGAAATTACATGTGTGCACCACCACACCAGGCCACAAAATTTTATTATCCAGAGAAAACAGCAGCTCTTAGAGAGATATACTTGTTTTTCTACATTTTGGATATCATACCATATATTTAAGCAGTTTCACTTTTAGAAGTAAAAAATAAATAAAAATAATAGTTAATACTACATTAAAAGTACATTTGATTATAGAGCTACAACTATATTCCAAAGATAAAATTATAATCATTAACATAGGAAGCAGAGCATTTTCAAATTGCTATTAGTAAATGTGTGTTTGCAAATCTTAAATTTGCATATGTTGTAGATATAAGACTACACTCAAAATAATGTGTTGGGGACACTACAATTATGGCTGTCAATCCAGCAATAAAAGCTATAATTTGATTAATTTATTCAAAACTCGCATGCACAAATCAAAAGGATCAAAAGAGAACTCTGCAGCTGTGGAAATATTACCAGTCTACAATCACCTACCTTCCTCAACCAGAAAGAACTGTTGAAAAACAAAACCACTCATTGCTGTTTGTTTCTACAAGGCAAATAATGCTAATAATACTGACACAAAAATGTACAAAAATGGTACCAAAGAAGTCCTATTTAGATTTGAGAATTCCAATAACAATTTCAGGCAAGTTGTAAGGCCAGGCTTTTTTCTGTATTTAAATATTTAGTCCTTTGAGGGTAATAAATTTTATAAAAAATTATATAAATATTTTAAATGGAACTTATTCTGTGAAAACAGCTCTAGAAAATCAGGCAACTAAGTGACTGATCACGTAAGAACATATAGTGGCAAGTTTTCTGAAAAGAAAAACTATGTCAGTGGATTCCTGTGGAAAATGTAAAACTTAATATGAGGAAAAACATCAATAAAGCCAGACAAAAAGAATGGGACAATTCTCTGAAAATCATACTCTGTTACTAAGTACAACACTCTCTAATCCTCTCACTAAATATATATATATATATATATATATATATATATATATATATATAATAGAAATATATAGAAATATATATAATATATAGAAATATTATATATATAATAGAAATATATAGAAATATATATAATATATAGAAATATTATATATATATATATATATAAATGATAGTGAAAGAAAAAATATATATCCAATCTCTGGAATGCAGATTTTAGAAATATTTACTAAGAAGATGACAAATGAATTCATATTTTGCACTCTTGTGATGGAGCAATTTATTTACATTTTAGATTAAATCAGACTGAATAATTTTCCAAAGTAATAAGATATAAACTCTACTTTTGAGGGAAAGATAGGTAGGTTTAGATAAACCTGGAACGATTCAGTTGTCTGAGAGATGAAGTAAAATTTGTAATTGTAATTTCATGGATGACTCTAAAATTCACTTTTTCAATAATGGCTACTGCTATTTGCTATCATCAATTTTTGCAACATCTATTTTTATATAGTAGACTAATATAATCCTTATACCTGTTAAATTTTAAATAGAATGGAAACAATACAAAAACAAGTAAATTTAAACATATATTTACACCAATGCAAATATTAATTTTATTTTATGAGAAATTCATCTTGTATTTTTTAGTGTATTATTAAGCTGATAATACTATCTTATTGTTTTAGTTTTTGAGATGAAGAAAGATCACTGATGACCTTTGCTACACACTATTATAATTGTTCAAAGTCATTAAGATAAGAACTAACATTTATGTAGACTACAATTACAACAGTGAACTTGAAAAGTAGTAGGATTTTTTTAGCACCTGCAGTTGAAGACTGTACGATTTTCTAATATATTGGTGTAGAACTTGAAGCAAAGAGAATAATCAAAGATTACACTAAAGGGTTTGGATTTATGCTACTGGGTAGATGTTAATTCCATTTAGTTAGATGTGGTGGACTACTGAATTAGAAACTTGATCATTACTTTAATTTTGTATTGGTTCATGGGAACTGTAATAGGTCACCATCCCAGGCTTGCTGGGTGCCCAGGATTCTTCAGTGTCTTCAATGTAATATGCAGACATTTTCATCTGCACATTCAAGAGGTCTGATTAATTTAGAGAAATTTCAGATCACATCTTGTGCAGAATGTGTTTCAAAGACAAATTAATGGCTGACTTAATAACTCAGTAGAGAAAATAGTTTTATGTGATATACCTAGTTTTTTACAATCCTGGGATAATAACCATTATTCATCACAAATTGAAGCATCTCAGTACCATCGATCTTTAATTGTGTATGTAAATTAAATGTCCCTTATTTAAAATTGGACTGTATTTATTTTGTTTCTCAAAAAGGAGATCTCAGAGGATTAAATTAACAAAATTACAGTAAAAGTTTTTTTCTTTGTTTTTATATTTTTTCTATCCAAGTAAATAGGTTTTTTAATCTCCTGTAATTATTTTATATGAAGAAGGAAGATTGAGACTATGAAAGATTTAATTTAAGGAGAGAATCATGTATATAGTGTGTTTTCCTATGTATAAAGTGGTATCTATCACTTTTTGAATTCTATTTATGGTATCGAATTCAGACCTTTTAAATAATGAATTAACACCTACATTTAAGTAGCTCTAACATTAATATTGTACTTACTGCACTTCAGCATAAGTTCATTATAAAAGTTTTCATTGAATTTTCAATATTGACAATTTCCTTTTGTCATTTAAATATTTATTGTGAAAGGACAAAGAACGAGTTCAATTGAGCATTTAAGTGAGGAAATCTGATCATTGTTACATTAATAGTTCAGTTAAATAAGTTGGATTGGATTTATTAAGCTCTCACTTCAGAGTTCAAGCACTGTCATAAAAGCAACATGATTTGACATTTTTAATACTAGTTATGTGGGTGAGAATATACTTACAAAGACTTCATTTCTTAGGATGGTCATTCAGGTAGAATAGTACTAATCTACTTGCAATTTTGATGGTTTAGCTCCTCCTAATTAATAGTGCCAATTGATCTAGATACCAAATGGTAATCTCTAACACTCACATTTTAAGAAAGTTTATATATATATAACTGCATGGAATAAGGCTTTTATAATTTTTAGCAAAAGTGTCCCTAAGACTTTCCATGTACTGAGAGAGACAGAGAGAGACAGAGAGAGAAAGAAGAGAACACATATACTTTCACATGTGGTGGTTGGTGAGGATAAATTGCTATGTTTATTTATTTCAAGGAAATAGCTCATTAATAAAAGAAGTGCATGTTTGCATAGAGACATTTATACAATTTTATGTAAATGAACACGTCTATCTATATTGTTGAAATCCTGAAAGTGCTCTATTATTTCCTAGCTTATAGTGATTTAAATGTAAAAGGACCTCCTTCTAGTGACTATTATAATTTCATTCATTCTATTATAGTCAATTTAAATTGATTAATTAAATTAAATTAAATTTATTATTCCATGTTTCATACTTTGTATTTCATTATAATGCAATCAGCATATTTTTTCTATCAACCATAAATTAAAGAAACAGCATGTTATCATTCTTGTCAGATTGCATTAGATGAATTTCACTAAAGACATAATAAGGAAAAAATTCATGTAAATACATATTTCAGTTATATGGAGAGTTTGAAAAAGCATGACAATGAAAACATTGTGATGGTATTAAACTATCCTAACTTTTAAAATGCCAAGTCAATGGAAAGTTTTCTACCATTTTCTACAGAGACAGTAGTAGTAATATCATAGCTGAAGCTTTGAAACAGAAGCAAATTCTGACATTTGCAACTACACGTATGAAACAAAGCACATTATGCTTAGTGAAATAAGCCAGGCATAAAGACTGCACAACCACACTGATACATGGGATGTGAAAGAGTCAAGCTCATAGTCACAGAGAGTAAAATGGTGGTTAGAAGTTTGTTAGTAGAAGAAAAAAAAGCAAGACATAGTACATATAGTATAAACTCTCAAGTTATAAGGTGAACAACTTCTAGAAAACTCCTATACACACAGTGACTAAAGTTAATAATAGTAGATGATAAAGTATTTACAAATTGAATTAAAAAATATGTCACCAAGACACAAAAATGTAACACAATATGTGAAAACTAAATAATACAAAAGAGATAAAAATCAAGGAACTGGAGCCAAAAAAAGACATATTTAATAACATTCATATTAAGAATTAATGACTAGCAAAAAGACAAATGTTAATTTTAAAACATTTCTTATGATAGATAAAAAATGATAGATAAAAAAATTGTGCTACATTTTGTGCATGTTACATTTGATCGGTTTTCACTCATTTGCTATTATTTTACTTTTAAACTTAACTATTATTTTCTGTCTTTCAAGCCTACTCTTCAGCCTCTTAAAAATATTCTGTTTCTCTATTATATTCCTTTTGACTTTTAACATTTCCTTTGCAGTCTTTCTTAGAGGTTCCATCTTTCTGCTAATATGACCTAGCTTTTCTTGCATATTATTTGCTTGTTCATTAGAATCCTTAGTATACTGGTCATGGTTATATAAAATTTTTTGTTTGACAGTTCCAATGTATTTATCTGATGGAGTATTATTTTCTCATTGTTTTGTTTACCATTTGGAATGATGAAGTATTTATGAGAGATGGTTACCCTATGTTGCTAGTTTAAACCGTCATACAAAGGCTTTTAGTGTGATATATAATTTGTGTCAATGTAAATTTTGTTAATATAATTAAGAATTAGATTGTGCTTAATATTTGTTTCACTATAAAGGCCACAGGTAAAGATAGTTTTCATGAGTATCCCAAACAGATTTTTCCCTGATAAATTAGCAAAAACAAATGATTCCCATTTGTTTTTGATAACTTATTCTCAGCATTTTTCTTTGAGGCCTTCAGCAAGGTTGAACACAAGTGGTCCTCCACGAATGAGTTGTAAAGTCAGAAGGGACAAGGAGTAAACATGGAGGATCGCCCTTCTTGCACTAAGATAGTGTTTTGTGAAATCCCACCTTTAGAACGTATAGCTTTGCTATATATACTGTCTTCAGGAAGCTTTCGTAATAATTACTCCTCCTCTCTGGTGTTAGAATCAAAAGAGGATGTTTCTGATGAGAACAGACATTGTTATTTATAGCATACAAAATTAAAAACCACCAGGAATTGTTATTCACAGAACCATCCATCTTTAGTTTTTGGTAATTAGTCAATATTTTCAGCAAGTGACTCAGCAGTTTATGCTGAGCAATTATGCTGAGTTCCAGGGAAGATCTGATTGTGTCTTTTTAGATAATCTGTCTTTCCAGATTTCAAAACAACACTTTTCCTTGCCTTTGCATTGTTTGTCTGTTTGTTTAGTCAGAATGGGAGTAAAACTTCCAAGCTCTTCATATGCAAGATAACTAATTTTAAAATACATTCAATGAGTAATATTTTAATGACCAGAAAATATCTGCAGTACAATTCAAGGGAAGACATAATTGTGCATTAAAGTTTATAAAGTATTATCTCATTCATATAATACAATCATTTTTGAAAGGTTTAAAAAATATTAAATGATGCTCAATGATGCTCACTAATTCTTGGTTAATAATATTATTAAAGAGAGAACGTTACATTGTTTATTCCTAATTATTCTCTAATGAACATTTGTTCTTTGTTACATTGAAAATTATAATCATTATTTATGTAGTTAAAAAATTTTTTACATATGGACTAGTTATAATGACAAAATTTTCACCTAATTAGCTACTTTAAGGTAGTCCTTAATCAACTGATACTGTTTGGTATACTAAAATAAAAAATACTAATAATTATCATTTATTATTTATCACAACTTACCACCAGTCCATTAATCAACAAATTGTTATTGCATTAATGAAATTCATGCTGGAATATTTGAATAAGGTCAGTATCCAGAAACTGAATATTCAACTGTGGATGATAGTAGAGTTAAAAAAGTAAAATAAATGAATATATGAATATATAGAAGCATATAAATACACATACTCAATTTTTTGTTATTCAAGTGAATAGCTGTTATTTGAACTAGAATAAAAGAGGCTGTGTAAAATTGCTTCCGAATGCTCTTTGCAAATTTCTGTACAGAGGTCGTTAAGAACAGGTTACTCCCTCTCTTCAAGTGCTTGTCACTTGGCTTTCATAACACACCCAACTCCTACAGGGCCCCACAATTTATAGCACTTAACTAGCTGTCATACATAATGAGAAGAGATTGCTCAATATATCTGACAATAATTCATCAAGTTGTCAAACTAGATTATTAGCTCCATTAAAATCCAACCAGACACAATAAATGAAATGCTTGATTAATTTCACCATATGGTGCTTGTAGTGTGATCTCCTCTGCAGAAAAAAAAAGTATATATATATATATATATATATACACACACACACACACACACACACACACACACACACACACACAAAACACAGTGAGTACAGAGACAGAGACAGAGGCAGAGACAGAGAAAGAGAAAGAAGACAGAAAATGACAGACAGAGACAAAGAGGAAGAGGGAAAGGAAGACAAAGACATATATATTCCTTTAGGTCAATGTGCCCTGCACAGAACATGTCTTAAATCCCAAGTGCAACTGTGCTACAATTTGGGCCCTTTGACATTACTTAGGCCGTGAGGGGCTCCACTTATGGTGGATTTATAGTTAAAGCCAATTGCAATAGAACTTATGGTATAAGTTCTAGCTTTTTGGCACTTTCTCTTACTCTCTCTCTTTCTCCTCCTCCTCCCTTCCTTTTTTCTCTTTTACCCTTCTGCCAGGTGATGACACACTAAAGCCCTCATTGCTTGTAGACCATTTCACATTGGATTTCTCAACATCTACAACTGTAAAAAATTGTGTTTATGCCGGAGATTTAGCTCAGTGGCTTAAGCCCCTGCCTGGCAAGCACAAGGTTGTGAGTTCAATCCCAGGTACCAAAAAACAAAACAAAAAAACAGAAATTGTATTTATTCATAAATCGCCCATCCTGTGGTATTGTACTACAGGAATATGAAATAGACTAATACAATCCCACACACATATGAACACACACACATATACATGGTTACCTCAAGGAATTGTTTTATTTTAAATGTGAAACCAACAGTAAATGTTTTTTAGCTTTATTTTGAATACTACAATGCATTTCTTACCGGAGGAAGGGCCATTCATTGACGTGACACTGACATTTTCACACCTGTACATTTTACTTAAGAGTGACAGGCTAGTTTTCTCATCCATGACAGCAGGTAGTAAAGCTTGCTTTTATAGCTGCACAATAAGTGGCTTACATTAGTATAATGTGTTTTCACATAGCCACATAAGACATTTTCTATGCTCTTTCCAAGTGATGGTAAAGTTTTCTGTTTATGAGTATAAATGTTCTCATCTTTAGAAAAATAAAAAGAAGTCCTAAGAAAATGGATTAATTTTTCTAGGGATACATTGAGACCTTGTTTTGGAATATCATTCCTGTTTGTGAATGCTTTGTGGTTTTGGTGCTATTTGCTGTACATGAGGTTTCCATTCTTTTCTGTCTTTTCTGAGACTTGTTCTTGTCACACAGGATGAGGTAACACTTTGCCTGATAAAATACTTGCTTTAATTTTAAGATTAATAAGTTAATATTACTATAAGTGAAGTCCAGATACTTGGACTTAAATCCAAACTGCTCTATTATCTGCTTAGGTTTTATCAGATTATTTAATCTTTGTACCTTATCAATAAGGTGCCTTTTATTATCTGCCTTACATATTTCTTTGTCAGTAGCGAATAGAATTTTATATAAATAAAAACTTTCCAAATGTAAACAGCTATATAAATATTAAGAAAACATGTAACAATATTATTGTCATTAGACTTTCCCAATTCAAAAATCATAAAGATAATAAAATATTGAAAATATTTTTGCAATATTTAACAATGACAAAGAAAAGTCCTTTTGAATAAAGGAAAATTTAAGGATTTCTTTATGACATTTCAACTTGACTTCTCATTTCTCTAACTCCTGTTGGACAAAACTACTTCATACTTTGTGTTAAATTTTGGTACCACAAAAAAATAAATTTTTTTCTTCTGAATATAAGTACCTGTAATAAGAGTTAACTGCATGAATTATTTACTTTAATTCCAATAGGCTGTTAAGAATTTTACACAGATAAGTTTATGGATGTTAAACAATTTCAGGAATTAATTTCTGTTACTATTACTTGTAGTTTTACAGATACCAAAATTGAGACATAGATAAATCATTTCTCCAGTCATCTGTCTAGTGGAAAACCCATGGTATGAAATAGAAACTTGTATTCTAGGATCTATAATATTAATTGAAATGTTATTCCACCTTTAAAATCAAGTCAGAAGTGTGAAATTGAGCTCATATACTCAATTCTTACCTACTGATTTTCTGAAAATTTATATCCACCTACTTAGCTATGATATGTCATTAATAGGAAGAAAAGATATCAGATGTATGACAGCAATAAATATGTTGAAGTATAGGTGGAAAAAATTTACATGACTGTTCTTAACTTATTGGTAAAACAATGTTAGAGAAATTATTTTAAACTCTTTTGATAAGGCAAGAAGTTTTAAAAGTAAGTAAAGTTCTAATCATATAGCAAGAAAGTGAGTAGCTATGCCTTCCATTATTGACTGTTTCCAACTACTGCACCATCTCAGTGCTTTTAAGATAATTCACAAAAATGAAATAATCATCTGTCCATTACCTATCATATTTTGCAACATAAAATAGATTAAATGTCTATAAGGATTATGATGAAATTTTTAAAATCAAAAATTGTGAAATAGCTTTAAAATAGAGAATTCATCACTGTGTTTTCAAATAACATAACATCACTGTGTTATGAATTCATGTTATGAATTTATCATATTTTGCTGAGGTGTCAAGAATAGCTGAGACAGCTTGATGGCTGGTCTTGAGAATAAAGAAAGATTTAGATTCAGTATTTTTTCATTGCATACTTAGAAGAGTGTTGTGAGGAGAGAAACTGAGATGAGATATATGAATACACTTTTAAAACCTTAATATGATAGAAAAAATTACTAAGACTAAAGAAGTATATAAAAGTAGATTTGGCGATATCCACATCCCTAGGACAGGGGATTGTGCCACAGGGGCTCTGCCAGACCCAGTTATCCACGCCCAGCCTCTGCATCTCAATTAAGAGAGCCCGGAGTCTACAGAGAGGTGGAGGTTGCCTGGGGTGTGTTCTGGTGACCTAGGGAAAGTTAGAGACCTACATTCCATCTTTTGAGATTCTGGGGTGCTACCGGGATGCTGGACTGGGTCCAGCAGATTGCAGGACCTCAGTCAACCATGCTCAGCAGGCTTGTTTCAGTCCAGGAGGTAGGAACCTTGCTTGAGGACTCAGGGCTCAACTGGGCTGGCCTGGGGACAGCTTACGACCAGAACTGCCAGCTGCTGAGTTCATATCCGTACTCCTAGGACAGGGGATTGTGTGCTGGGGGATTCTCTGGCCCCAGTTCTCCACACCCTGCATCCACCTCTCAATTTAGGGGGCCAAGTCCCTGCAGAGGAGCTGAGACTGCTCTAGTAGCTGAGGGTGCAGGAGATATGAAACACACCCAGAGGAAGCTATAGAACACCACTCAAACCAAGGAAATAAAGAAGAATGACAAAAGGAAAGACCAAAAGGCAGGCTCAGATCACTAGCCCATCCCAAGAAAGCCGGGGAGCCATGGACATAGAAGAAAATAGAAGCCATACACCTGAAATGACTGAAATGATATCAACTGAAATAAAGAAGCAACTAGGGGAAACTATGGAGAAATTCAAATTAGAAATAATTGCTCAGGTAAAAGAAGAAATGATAAAAGTAGTGAAAGAAATAGTGAACACATATAGTGAAGACACAGCTAAAAAGTTAGAGGAACAAAGCAAACAGATAGAATCCCTGAATGAACAGTATAAGAAACAAACAGAATGCATAAAGCAGATTCAAAGAGATATACAGTAAATCAAAAATTATATTGAAAGCTGTAAAAACCGCCTCAATGAAACTGAAGATAGAATTTCAAACCTCAAAGATAAGATTGCAGTGAGTGAACAGGAAAGATATTTTAAAAATAACAAAAATCAGGAAATAACAATCCAACAGCTGCAAGATGATGCAAAGAAAAATAATATAAGATTAATAGGGATAAATGAAAAAGAAGAGGACAACCAATATGATATCAAGAGGATATTTACAGAAGTAATAGCTGAAAACTTCCTAAACATGAGCATGGAAACTGACATTTGGATTAGTGAAGCATATAGAACTCCAAATAGCCATAACCAAAATAAAACTACACCTAGACACATAATAATCACCATCCCAGAAACCCACCATAAGAACAGTACTAACAGCTGTTAGAGAGAAAAGACAGATCACCTATAAAGGAAACCCTATCAGAATCACAGCAGACTTCTCAACACAATGAAGTCAAGAAGAGCATAGAGTGAAGTCTTTCAGATCCTAAAGGAAAACCACTTCCAACCAAGACTGATGTACCCTGCAAAACTGTCCTTCAAAATGGATGGAGAAATAAGATACTTCCATGACAAAGAACAGCTGAAAAATTTCATCACCACAAAACCAACCCTGCAAGGAATACTGAAATATATTCTAGATACACAGAGGATAAACCCACCAAGCAAGGTAGACAATTAAATAGAATGGAAAGCTAAAGGTACAACAGCAGAAAGATAACATGTCAACAATAAACCAATATATAACAGTTATAACCATTAATGTAAATGGCCTCAACTCACCAATCAAAAGAAACAGACTGGCAGAATGGATCAAGAAACAACATCCAACCGTATGCTGTCTACATTCTTGTACATTCTTACCCAAAAGGAAACCCATAGACTGAAAGTCAAAGAATGGAAAACAGTACTTCACGCAACAGGAAACCAAAAAAAAAGCTGGAGTAGCAATCCTGTTTGCAGGCAATGTGCACTTCAAACCAAGAATGATCCAAAGATATGAAGAAGGTCACTACATACTAGTTAGGGGAAAACTTCAAGAGGAAGAGATAACAATCTTAAATATATATGCATCAAATTCCAGAGCACCCAGCTATACAAAGCAAATATTAGCAGAAAGGAACAGTCAAATAAGCAATAACACAATTATAACAGGAGATTTTAATACACCATTGATACAGAGGGATAGATCAACTAGACAGAAAATAAGCAAAGAAATAAGAGAACTGAATCATACCTGTGAACAATGGACTTGATAGATGTACATAGTTTTCCATCCAACAACATAAGAATATACATTCTTCTCAGCAGTACATGGGACAATCTCTAAAATAACCATATACTATCCCACAGAACATATTTAAGTAAATGAAAAAGAACTGAAATTATCCCATGTATGTTATTGGATCATAGTGCCATGAAACCAGAAATTAACGATAAAAGCAACTACAAAAACCTCACAAACACATGGAAACTGAGTAATAGACCCTTGAGCAATCAGTGGGTCACAGAGGACATTAAAGAAGAAATGAAACAATATCTACAAGCAAATGAAAATACAAACACAATTTACCATTATTTGTGGAATGCAATGAAAGCAGTCCTCAGAGGAAAATTTATTTCACTGAGTTCGCAAATCAGGAAGACAGAACGAACACAAATAAACAACCTGATGCTATAACTCAAACATCTACAAAAAGAAGAGCAAGCAGCCCAAAGCCATAAGAAGGGAGGAAATTATAAGGATTAGAGCAGAAATTAATGCAATAGAGACTAAGAAAACAGTACAAAGGATCAATGAATCAAAGAGTTGGTTCTTTGAAAGAATAAATAAAATAGATAAGCCCTCAGACAACCTTATTTAAAAAAGGAAAGAAAAAATACTCAAATTCATGCAATAAGGAATGAAAAAGGTGAAATTACTACAGACTTGGTGGAAATACAGAAGATCATCAACACCTATTTTGAAAGCCGCTACTCTCATAGGTTCGATAACACTGAAGAAATAG
>PVJX010000852.1:79985-201776 GCA_004027295.1 Dolichotis patagonum
GGATCAGCAAGATGTAAAACTGCTGAATAACCCAATTTCTATTACTGAAATTGAAAATGTAATTAAGTCCTTGCCTACAAAGAAGAGTCCAGGCCCAGATGGATTCACTGCAGAATTCTACAAGAAATATAAAGAAGACTTAACTCCAACATTCCTGAAACTCTTCAATGAAATAGAAAGGGAAGCAATTCTGCCTAAACCATTCCTGGAAGCAAATATCACTCTAGTACCAAAACCAGAGAAAGACTCAACTAAAAAAAGAGAACTATAGGCCAATCTCCCTGATGAACATACATGCAAAAATTCTCAATAAAATATTTGCAAACAGTATGCAGTAAATCATCAAGAAGATTATTCATGCAAACCAAGTGGGATTCATCCCAGGAATGCAGGGATGGTTCAACATATGTAAATCAATAAATGTAATCCACCATATTAATAGAGCCAAAAGTAAGAACCACATGATCATCTCTATAGATGCAGAAAAAGCTTTGATAAGGTCCAACACTCATTCATGATAAGATCCTTACAGAGAATTGGAATAGATGGTCTTTACCTCAATATGATAAAGACCATCTATGACAAACCTTCAGCCAGAATCATATTAAATGGTCAAAAACTGAAAGCCTTTACCTTAAAATCAGGTACAAGACAAGGATGTCCCCTGTCACCGCTCCTATTCAACATAGTACTGGAAATACTAGACAGAGCAATTAGACAAGAGAGAGAAATAAAAGATAGGAAAAGAGGAAATTAAATTATCATTATTTGCAGATGACATGTTACTTTACATAGAAGACCCCCAAAACTCCATTGAAAAACTCCTAGATATAATAAATAAATTCAGCAATGTAACTGAATACAAAGTCAATACTCAAAAATCAATATCATTCCTATACACTAACAACAAAAATACTGAAAGAGAGGTAAGAGAAGCCACACTTTTCACACTAGCATCCAAAAAATGAAGTACTTAGGAATTAATGTCACAGTAGAAGTAAAAGAGCTATACCAGGAAAATTATAATACCCTGAAAAAAGAAATCGAAGAGGAACTCAGAAAATGGAAAGACATCCCCTGTTCATGGATAGGAAGAACAAACATTGTGAAAATGACCATTCTCCCAAAATTACTATACATATTCAATGCAATCCCAATCAAAATACCACTAACATACCTCATAGATCTAGAGAAATCACTGCTAAAATTCATCTGGAACCAGAAGAGACCTAGAAGAGCAAAGGCAATTCTAAGCAGCAAAGGCAAGGCAGGAGGCATCACAATCCCTGATTTTAAATTATACTACAAAGCTACAGTTATAAAATCAACATGGTACTGGAAGAAAAACAGACCTGAAGATCAATGGAATTGATTGGAAGATACAACAACAACCACAAACTCATTCAACCACATTATTTTTGATAAAGGGGTCAAACATGTTCCCTGGAAGAATGACAGTCTCTTCAACAAATGGTGCTGGAAAAATTTGGCTATCCATATGCAGAAGACTAAATCTTGCTCTATGCTTATCACCATGTACTAAACAAATATCTAAATGTATCAAAGATCTAAATCTTAAAACAGAAACACTAAATCTGTTGGAAGACAAAGTAGGCAAAAACCTTGAAGATATAGAGGTAGGTAGAGAGTTCATGAACAGTAATCAAACTGCATGGGGAAAACTTCCCAGAATCAATAACTGGGACCATATCTTATTAAAGAGTTTCTGCATGTGAAAAGAGATTTCCAGCAGATTGAAAAGAAAACCCACAAATTGGGAAAAAAATCTTAATGAATTTTCCCTCAGACAAAAGACTTCTATCTAGAACTTATAAAGAATTAAAAATAAAAAACAGACCCTCGAAATTCAAAGACCCAATCCAAAAATGGGCATATGAAATGAATACACAGTTCTCAGATGAAAATATAGGAATGGCAAATAAATACATGAAAAAATGTTCACCATCATTAATCATTAGAGAAATGCAAATTAAAACCACACTGAGATTCTATCTCACCCCAGAAAGAATAGCCAGGATAGAAAAAACTACCAACAACAAGTGCTGGAGAGGCTGTGGGGAAAAAGGAACTCTTCAGCACTGTTGGTGGGAGTGTAGAGTGGTGCAACCACTGTGGAGGTCAGTCTGGAGATTCCTCAAAAAGCTTGGTTTGGAAGTCCCATTTGACCCAGCTATTCCACTTCTAGGCATATTCCCAGAAGATCTGAAAACATCATAACACAGTGATATATGTGCACCCATGTTTATAGCAGCACAATTTGTAATAGCCAGACCTTGGAAACAACCTAAATGCCCTTCAACTGAGGAATGGATAAAAAAGTTGTGGCATTTTTATACAATGGAGTACTAATCAGCTATAAAGAATGATCACATCGAGATATTTATAAATAAATGGACACGACTTGAGACCATTCTCTTAAGCGAAATAAACCAGACTCACAAGGGTAAATACCATATAGTCTCCCTAGTACGAGAGTTGATAAGAGTATATAAGATTTTATGGTAAGCATGAGTCCCTGTCTCATAGCTTTGAAGCCTTTCAATGTTTTCATTCATCAGTTTGAATGGTTTTATTCTGTTTTGTTTGACCATATCATGCATGATGGTATAAACAGGTGTTTTGAAGAAAGCAAAACATTATGACAGCTATTGCTGATTTAATATCATCCTTCTTAGAAGTCCTACCATGCTTCTATTCTTTTACTACCATTGGTTCTATTGATCACATTGTGTCTTAGGTTGTTTCCAAGATCTGGCTATTACAAATTGTGCTGCTATAAACATGGGTGCACATATATCACTGTGTTATGATGTTTTCAGATCTTCTGGGAATATGCCTAGAAGTGGAATAGCTGGGTCAAATGGGACTTCCAAACCCAGCTTTTTGAATATGTGTGATAGTATAAACAAAAATTTTTTTATTGAAAATGAGATATTATAGTACCCATTGATCAATCCCTGTTATTCAGGTCAGAATGCCTGGTAATTCTTTCACTCTTTGAATGGTTTTATACTATTTTTTATGTTTGATATTATTGTATTTGAAACTATGCTCAAGTATAGCAGAGAAAGAAATATTGTGATAGCTACTGTTAATGTCTGGTTGTCTTAAAGTAGTGTGTTGCCTATGTTGTCCTGTTCTGATCTGCTCTGTTCTGCTCTCTTTTGTTTTATTCTCTTTAAAATTAAAAAAAAAGTAGATTTGGCAGCGATTTGGTTAGAAGTTGCAAACTTATTACTTTCATTAAAATAATGACTAATATAACTGAATGCATATTAGTTGAGAAAGAGTAAGATAGCTACAAATGTACTTGAGAATTGCCATTGAGAATTTACTGTTAAATCAAATTCTCAGATAGATTAACCAAATATTTTTATTGAGTAGAACACTAGAAGGACAAAGAAGTGTGCCCAAAAAAAGGTAATTATCAAGTAATATTCAATGATAATGGATGGTAATATCCTACTTTAGAAAATGTGTCATTAGGCAGATTTTGAAGAATTATGGATAAACAAGAAACATACATAGTTTTTCCCAAAATCATTGATGAAATTCTTTCAGTAATTCAAGGTTATTACTTAAAAAAAAGCAAACAAAAATAGAAAAAATCTAAAACCTAAATACATACATATCTATCTAGAAAAAATTTATTAAAAATACTGTCTACAAATTACATAAGCTCAATAGGACAGGAGTGACAAGATTGTGCAAGGGTAGAACAAGTTTTTGCCAAACTATTTGTAATTCTGCCAATCATTATTACAAAACATGCCCAGAAAGTTGTGATTCATTGACCATGGTCATTTAAGTGAGATACGTGGAGAAGATATACTGATCCAATTTCCCATGAGAAAGCAGTAGGTACGATTTGGGGAGATTTTATGATGAATTTTTATAGGAATAAATGATTAATGCAGTATCTGTGAAAGAAATATGCTCAAACGTATGTATGAGGGTAGCAAATCACACCCAGGCACTGAGGTTGATCATTTACATTGAATGCTAAAAACTATTTTCTAGAACCATTATGAATGCTTTCTCCAAAAAGGTAGGTACTGACAGTTATTTCCTAATGAGAACCAAAACAAACAAAAACAAAAACTCAAGTACTGCTAACACATCATTAACTATCAGAATCTTTTCTGAAGTCTTACGAGACCCCCCATAATGTCCATACCAACTGCTAGCCTTACATATGTATATGTTAGGACACTTAATAAGAAAATAAGACAGTCTTGACAGTGTCAGTGTGAATGGAAAATGCAGAAAATTTCAGAAAGACAAGTCTGAAAAATTAGTAGAAGAAATTTCAAAGGTGAGAGAGACTCATTTCCTTTTTATTCAGTTTGAAAATGAGGAAGGAGCCCAGGAGGCCAGGACTGCAGCAGGTTTTAGAATTTGTGGCATTAGGAACACAGGGAACTCTGCAAATGCCTGCTCAGAAAGGAAGAGGTATAAAAGGACGATGAACATGTGAAAAAAGGTAAAACACCCCTGGTCATTAGAAAAAAGGGGGAGGGAAAAGGGAAATAAATAGAATAAAGCTATACAGAAACCTAATAACCTCAAGGAATATAGACATTATATACCATAAAAAGGAGCTAAGGTTAATAATACAAGAATTAAAAGAGAGAAAGAGGGTTTAAACCAGGAGAAGAGATGGAGGGAAGAAACGGCAAGGGGATTTTAAAAAGCAACAAGTCCTATTATGTGTGATGTGCATGTGCTCACTCCCCAGGACGATTGTAGAGGACAGATACTGCAAAAGTGCACTAACACAAAATTAAAAATGAAGTAAATTAAAATAAAAGACAATGACTCCAGTCAAAGGACACAAAAGAGCTGAATCTGTATAAGCAAGAACTCAGTTCTTTGTTTAAGGTGCCTGAAAGGAATGTAACCCTACCAACCCTGGTTTTAGAACAATGAAAACTGAGTAAACCTCCCACCTACAGGTCAGCAAAGTAATATATCTGTGTTCTTTTGAGCCATTAAATGTAAGGTAACTCTTACAAGAGTAATAGCAAATATATATAGCTTTATACATTTCTATCTATGTGCATACCTCACTACTTGACATTATATATTGTACTTTTTGACATTCTGATATCTGAAATAGAAGAGGAAACTAATATATCTTTACATTGATCCTTCTCTGGTCTTTTTTCTTTATCTCAGCTTTAGTCTACTATATGCAAATCTACAGTGCTTAGGATAAAGAGCATATGTGGTTTCATTAATATCATATTTGATATCCATTTTTTTCTCTTTAAATCACTAGACTTAAAACATTTACAATAAGTTCTAACACTAAATAACATATTCTGGGTTTTATCTATGGATCATTATGTAAAAACTACAAGACCAAAAATGCACATTATTCATTATTTTGACAGGTAAATATAATTCTCTGAAAAAACTGGTGAATCATAGTGTAATTCCAAGTATAGAGCAGTAAAAAATCTGTTCAGTAAAATGCATTCTGTTCCATTTATACTTCATATTTGTTCCATATATTACTTAAATTACTTTTAAATGAATTGTTTCCCCCTTGCAGTTTATTAATTGCTAAGTGGTATAAAATATTTATTGATTGCTCAACATATATCTACTAAATAACAAAGCAAATGCTACATTTACTTTTAGACTTATTTAAAACACAAAAAATTATTCTGCCTTTACTTCATATTTGAGTAATTCATTACTTTATAGTTATAAATATTTCATTTTACTTGGTTAGATAAAACATATGCAATAGTTATAACAGTGTTACTTGAAGTTTTCACTTTTGTTTTAAGTCAATTAAATTTTGTATATTCTAACTTCTGAGTCAACATTTATTTTTGTTTTAGTAAACTACAAAAAACTATTTTGAATTTCATGGAATTATTTTAAGACGTTTTTTCATCTTATTACTTTTAAAATCTTTGTGTTGTATATTGTCTTAAAGTTGGTACTTTTTCAAAATTCAGTGGTCTGTGTACTTTTGTCCCAGCAATTTGAAGGCTGAAACAGGAGAATTGCTTGAGTTAGAGACCAGATTTACTTTGAAGTTAAGCATGTGTTACTCCTCACCAAAAATAATGACCAAAGCATGTACCATCTAGACCAAAATATGAGGCACCCGCCCCACTCTAGCAACTCAAGTTCAACCTCGTTAGAATATATTTAGCTGGTTCTCTACTAGATAGGGGAAAAAGACATAAGTATATAGCGATGAAAGGTCATGAGAAAACTCAGTAAGACAACTCAATCACACACACACTCATAATAATGTAAATGTGTATATAAATTTGGAATATAAATGAGTTTGAAGTTATGCAGAGATAAAACTTAAATATATTGATAGACCACTTGAACAGAATAGACTAAAATCCAGCAGGGTTTATAAAATTAGTATGTAGTATTAAGGACAGGTATAGGCCAAATTGCAAAAATGTGAATAAAGGTAGAAATTTTTCCTCAAATCCAAATTTAGATAGATTAGAGATCCTAATGCCCTTCCCCAGATTCTGTTTAGCATGATAATATAAAAAATCTAAACATTGGATTAGTGAGAAATCAGAGAAAGATGTAATAGTTGAAAATGATTGTCTCCAAATCGATCTTCTGTCTTTTCTTTAACTTATCTTCACTCTTCCTAGAAAAGGAAAAATTGTCAAACATGGACTACACACAAAAAAGAAATGGATCAAGAGATGGGAGGGAGGAAAGGGAAAGGGACAAAAACATAGGAATTAAGATAAATAATGTACATACTGTGGCTAGCCAAAAGAATGTAAGCATCATGTACTGCAAACATGTACTAATAAATTTTAAAAATGGCATAAAAATAGTAAAGTTCCTTCCCAGAATATATTTTATAAATTTAAATTCACAGGAATAAACTCATGGAAGAACTGTGGTTGTGTTGCTCTGTTAGATATTTTGTGAAATGTAGTTAATGAGGGAATCCGTTAATTAAATACTTCAGATTAGGACCAAACTACATTAATTTACTGTGGTCATTGTGTTTTCAAAATAACAGAAAATTTCGAAAAAAAAAAGTCTATTCAATAAAAATGAATGTTAATATTTAGAATATCATGGAAGATTTACAGCAAATATAGAAAAAGCCTTTTAGTTCATGAATCCCTGCATGAACATTTACTGAAATAAATACAATTTTCTGCCCTTTCAAAATATTCTATAATAAACTTAGATGATTTGAAGTTTTAGTTAAAAAGAAGTAAAATTCCATATGCAAGAAAAGTTTGGTAAATATTTACAGAATTTTATAGTAAAACATCCATTTTTAAAATGGAAATATAAGCAAAAATCATAAATAAAACCTTTGCTAAATTTGCCCATAAGTATATTATAATTTTTTGCTCAGAATGCTACTGGAAATAAATTCTATAATGTTCCAAACATAACTGCTAATAACTTGCTTGTTTGTTTTTACTAAGTTATAATTTTCAGTTTTTTATATTTAAAAAGCTAAATGTATTCAACAAAGAATTTGGAGGAATTCAGAAGCTATTTAGCCAAAAAAGGCCATATTTATGTCTCTGTATATCTAGAGAATTATAAAGCTTCATAAACAGACCTCTGAGCCTCACTCTTCTGCCTGATTTATAAATCAAAATGAGATGATGCAAATGGGATTTTAAACATTTATAAAACTTGTAAGTGATGAATTGTATTTTTAATTCTAGAAGAAAAGCTACAAAACTTGCAGTTTAGCTCCATTTATTCCATATACTAGGAATCTTTAGCCTAATTACTGAGTACATTTTTCCATTATCAATATATGTATTCTAAAGACAATATTTTTACTCTATGCATTCATTTGATGTTGTAGCATAGAATTTTCATTTTATTCAAGGCTACAATTTAAATATAGTATTTTAAAACAATCTAAATGTATTTCAGGTTCTGGGACCCATGCTATTTTTTTTTCTTTATTTCCATGAATATATATTCAATCCCTAACATGGGCTAGACTCTCTCTAGATGTTAAAGTTGTAAGTTACTTATCATTATCTAGAGAAAAGTAAAATATATTTTAAAACTATTTTAAAAGCTACAAGCCTAAAAAAGGGAAAGGGCCACTGGACCTTTCATCTCCCTCATGATGAAGTTGAGAAAATTAGCATGTGATGTAGACCAGGCGGTCTTTCTGCCAGGTTGCTGTAGCCAACATGGAAATTGCCACCACCATGGCCAGGAAGAGGGACAGAGTTGTCATTGCTGTCATCGTTGCTGTCATCCAAACCACAAACTTAAATCTCACACAGTCCTTGGTGTTTGAGTGCTTTGCTTTCCTGCAGTATATAAAGAGTCGATTCTGTTTGCCTGATTTGCTGTAAAAAAATTCACTTGTCAGGTGAAGAAATTTGAATTTGAATTGGTACGTCCCAGCCATTGGTTGCTGTTTGCATTTTCCCCTAACTAACCAAAGCTTCAAGGTTTCTTATTTTATGGACCCAGCTGTGTAGAATTGTATATGTGGACATGCTCAGCCATGTTCCTAATGACAGGTGTTCCGTAGTAACAGGTCTTGGCTACTTTATGACACTGGTCTCGAGTCCTTTGTCTTCTATAGGGAATTTTTCATTAGAAACTCCTTATCCTTTTATTTGCTATCTTGCCTCATCTCCATCTACCAGAGATGTTGGACTAAAAACTTGTTTTCACAAAAAAAGTGGTAGATGTCCTGAAACCTTTCTTCCATGAGATTTTTGTGAACCTTATTCATATGGGCCACATCCATTCAATGATCATAAAATCTTGAAACAATGAGGGAAAGGAAAGAACATGTTTTTATTGCACACACACACACACACACACAATCGCACTACAGACTTCCTCCAGAGAAATGGAAGCTCTTGTATCAGTGCAGTACTCCAACTCTGTAACAGTTCCCTTCACATAGGCAGTAACCTCTCAGAACCAGATATAGCGCAAAACTTCTAACTTGAAGAACGCTTATCATTCTACACGCCTAACATATGCATTCTAAATACTATCATTCAAGAAATTCCTCCTAAGACAATGTTACTGCTAGAAATAGTAACACTCGTGAAATGTTGAAATGCCAATTCCTCACCACTAAAGTAAGAAAAAGTAATAAATGGCTGTTTTATACATTCATTATTTCAATACTAGTGTATTGAGTACATGTAGATAATAGAAATGCTTTGAATATAAATAGAACAGGCAACTCTTCTCGTTATATGATTCAGAGAAAAATTTGTGAAAGGCTTGATGTCACATCTGAGTTTTGAAAAAGCAATAGGACAAAGCCATAAAGAGCCACACGTGAAAAACTGATGGAAATTTGACACACAAAGACCTCAAAGTCAGAGGCCACGAGGTGTCAGACTACTAGCAGATACTGAAGGTGGCAAGAGTGCAGAGTTCAAACAGAGCAAGAAATTTAAAAATGACACTAGAATTATTAAAATGAGTCACTTTAAGACAACTAATGGAAGTAATGATCATAGTTTGAATCTTATTATAAAATCTATGAAACAATGAAGTATTTCAAAGATAAAAATAATAGGCTGAAATAAGAGTTCATAGGAACTTCGTGATATAGAATGAACAACTGAATAGATGTCACACCTGAAGAGATACAATGAGACCAGGACAGGAGGATACTTTCATGGCATATCTTTAGGCTGAAGGTTCCTCTGAGATCTACCTATGGTAAATACCTCAAGAGCATTTACTATTGCAAATGTCTCATTTCTTAAAACATGTGGCAATCTAGGTAGGTAATTTGACTTACAAGAAAGCAATTAAGCTTCTTGGTTATGAGTGTGTATTGTGCATGGTATAAACTCACATTTCGGGTAAAATGTTGTTTTATTAATGACAAAAGAGACTTTATGGCAAGAGCGTTTCCTGAGATCCGAGCCATGTTGGAACTTAGGTCGCAGAGCCAACCAGCAACTAGCCTGCCGCCCTGGTAAGTGACTGTGGTCTGGCAAGCCACAGCCACCCCAGGGTGGGGAAATAAGAAGCAAGAGCGTTTCCTAAGATCCGTGCCATGTTGGAACTTAGGGCGCTGAGCCAACCAGCTACCAGCCTGCTGCCTACCGGGGCGCAGGCTTAGAATCAAACATACCACTTCCCTCCCGGCCCCCATTAACAATTGGGATCCAGGGATCTGGGTATCTCTTAGGAGGTGACCATATGTGGTACAGCAAGTGAGGGGAGTTTCCTTCTACTATCTCTGAAGGCAGATACTTTTATCGCCGTTTTGCTTTGTCCTGATTAATGGTGTTGCTCTATTCAATACTCTGTGTTGATGTGTTCTATAATGTTGTGTATTTCTTTGAGTTTGCTGTACCTAGTAGAAGAACAACTATTGTGAAGACAATGAGATATACAATGTTGCCTGTTACTCTTGTCCTGGTGACCTGCTGTGATGTTCTGTGCCAATTTCACTATACTGTCTCAGTTGGCTTTATTCCATCCTGTTTTGTTGTATAGTACTACCTTCAAGTTAATAATAATTAAATAAAAATAAAGCAAGGGAACATGAGAAGATAAGGTAACAAAATACCTCCAAAAACTCCCAACTCCACCAAAGCTGATCCATGTGACATGAATGACGAGAAACTCAAAAACAAAACAACAAAATTATATAAGGTGATTAAAAAGGAAGTAACAACAACAAAACAGATCAATAAGGTACTGAGAAAGCTGAAAAATAATATAACTAAATAGATAATGTACTTAAAAAGCAAAAAGAGGAAAAGAAAATGCTCTAAAGGATGTAACTGCAGATATGTTTAAGTGTGTGGGATTGATAACCATATTACCAGGTTTTTGCTGGATCGTTGAACAGAACTGTTTGCAGCCTCACTGTGTGTTCACTTTGTATGCCTTAATTTTGTAACATTAACAGCATTTCTGGGAGGACAGTATGTGGTTTTTCAACTAGTGATTTTTTTTTTTTTTTTTTTGAGGTTCTGTATTGTTTCCACCCTTTTTTCTGTATTGCTTTTTTTCTCTTTAAATAAAATTTTTAAAAAAGAAAAAAAAACAGACTTTATTCTTTGCATGTGAAGCAAAAATAAAATCACAGATAGGAAATGACTTAGATTGGGCAAAGGTGTCAAACTTATGAAGTAAGGTGAATAATTAGATGTTTAATCAAGTGGAGGTAGCTTGACCAATGGAAAGCAATTACCAATTCATGTATCAATAGTTCGCTTATGTTAGTAGTCAAAGTTATTTCATTTTAGTTTGATTGTTTATTAATTACAGCCACAGGTAGATTCTGTATCTTATCTATAGTACCACATCTCTGCTTGCATTTCCTTGAGAACTGTTCCCATGCGCCTGGTTGAGAACTTACCCTGGTTAAAAAAGAAATACGGATCTAGATTCACATCTGTACCAAGAGGTGTACCATTGTGGGAAGCCAGAAGTAAGTCGAGGTGAAAAAGAAAACTGCTGTTAAATTAATCCATGTTAAAGAGACTGAGAATCATGTAACTCATGAATTCAAGAGATTTGTTGGAAGTTGAGGAAGTTGAGAATGCTTAAAGTTTTGTTTTTTGGATAGGGGTTGTTATTTGAAGTTGTCACAAAGTGGAAAGTATAAAACAGGATAGCCAAGGTAAGGTCATTATTTTATGAGAAAATATTCAAAGTGGGGATATTGGAAATTTTCTGCCAATCTCCAAAACATATGATTCTCTATTACATTTTAGGAAACAAAAAGCCATATAGTTACATACATTTATTTTTATGTCTTTGAATATGTACTTTATATAAATTATGAGGTCGACTAAAAATGTAGATATAAACACTATAATACCTATATAAAGAAAAAGAATTTCCAACTTGAATGAAAATGTTACATAGTAAAGATGCAAATATATAACCAAAGAAAACTCAATCAGTGAAATATATAAAGATATAATCTTTGATACAGTTGGAATTTTTAAGTTGTCAGTATTTGTTTTCAGTTTAAAATGAAATTATATAATATCTAATTATGAAGGGTGGTGGGGATAATGAAAATCTCTGGATAGGCTGACTTTACTTCTTTACAGCAGTAATTTACAGGAAAACTACATATTGTCAGTTTTGGATAATACTGATTGCTGTCTAATGTTTGTAGTTTTCATCTTTTTTTACATATACATAATAATATATGGATATGTAAATAAGGGTATCTTTTAGTCAGAATAAAATGTGAGTTTTATTACTGTGAGTTAGTTTTTAACTTTTTCGTCTTCTAATTGCATTACTTAGACAAGCAATTAAAACCACCTAATGTATTGAGATAATTATAGACCACCTGAATCATTTGATTATTTTGAGCTTTCAGTAATTGTCTCATAAAAGAATATGTTCTGATGTTCAAAACAGACCTTTGCAAAACTTATTTGTTTTGAAAACTCCCTAAATTAGGATATTGTGGTTCTTATGGTTATTAACTAGATTTAAGCTGCTAGAAAACAGTTGTTTGTCTTTATTAATATATTCATGAAAACTGCGACCAGAAGTCCCTTGACTGGAAATAAAACACCATGTATGTCAAATAGAAACACTTGCCTACCTGGTATTTTCACTCTTCTTAGTTGTTAAATCTTGTGGTTTCTGTCTTTGGGAAAATAGCTCAAGGCGCTGACAGGGCACTGGAAATATAAAATGTTATTCTATGCGAGCAGATCTCTTACCTTTATTATTCAACTGCAGAGTGAATAAAGACCTTTTGCACTTTATCTGTCAAAGATGATACTGAGAGATAGTAATGATAGCACATTGGTGCACAGTAGCACATAATTGGAAGAAATATAACATCTTTAAAGAGATTACTTTATGCCATTTGAAATGCTTTTGCAGTACATGTTTTATTTTAAATGAAGCACATGTCAAACATTTTAAATTAATAAATGTATCATAACAGTAATTCCAGCTGTAAGGTAGCTGCCAAGATTTTAAACAACTAATGTGAAGAGGTCAGGTCCTTTTGTCTTAGTGTAAGCCGGGCTGTCCTGATTGTGATGCAGAACAAGGTTCCTAGCAGCTGCAGACATCATATACATTCTGAGTATCCCAATCAGTGAAGATGGATTCTCTTCCTCCCTCATTCCTCATAATCTCTTTTTATCACAGGAAATATTTCCCAGAATCCTCTAAGCAGGTGTTCTTTCAAAAACTTCTTTAGGCTGGCATTAAATCATGGGCCCATTTACAAACAGATCACTCTTAAGGAAAATGCAGTTGCTGTGATGAATCATATATGTAATTCAGGACAGTAGGGATAACCAAATGTAGATATGAGATTACTATGACCAACAAAAAAGAAGGCAGGAAACTGGTTCTCATAAATTCGTTTAACATAGAGCAATAAACTGGTATGATCTTAATATTTTCAAGCCAGTAGATGGATGATTAAATATTAAATGCAAGGTATATTCTATGATTTTGAATAAGTTAAAATATTTAAAATGAATAAAACATGTGCATAATATAAAGCTCTATTCAGAGATAATATAGGAATCAATTTCAGAACAATGAAAGAAGCCACCAAATATATCACAGAGCATGCTAACTTAATAATGAGTTTTATTTAGTGTAATCTCTCCAAGATATTTTCTTTCAACATGTCATCAAATTAAAAAAAATGTTGATATATTTACCCTTTTTCATATCATTTATTTGAAATCCAGGATGTGTGTATACTTAGCACATTTTGGTTATTGACTAGTCACATTTCAAGTACTGGATACATGTATGGGATGGTTAGTGTAACTGCGCTAATTTAATTGGTAAGAAGTACCCAGGAGATTAGAAATGCACATTTTTAGATGCATCTCCGTTGGTCATGATGTCATAACACTGAGTGCTATGTATAGTCCCTGGATCCTTTCTCTGTGGTACTGTCCCCCTGCTCTGTCTCCAGGTCACCCTTAACTTACCACCCCTTCCATCATAAGGTTCCTGCCTCCAAACCAGCTGACAATGGGCTGCATTTTCTGAAACTATGAGTCAAATTAACCTCCCCGTCTTCATGTAGTGTCAGTTATGTGTCCCAGTACAGAAAAGATGAGTAATGCAATATATGTGGCTACTGGCGACAACATTGGAAACTTTAGTTAGTCCTTCTGGGAGCTATAGTCTTAAATTTTATAATAATATGCCAATTTGATAGCTCTTTTTTCCATTTCCCAGGAAATTATGTGTATTTGTTAAAAATGTTTTAGGTATATTCAGAAGAATTTAACAAAATGTCTTTTAAAGTATTAACCTATTTTACTGCTGACCTGAGTAATTTTGAACACATTGTATTATCTTTATAAATATCAGTCACTTTATAGGAAAGATGGGTATAATGCTCTTATCTAACCCAGTACAATGTTTTTAAACAGTTATGAACATTAAGCAAAATGATCACAGATTAAACAACATTATAACTCATGTATAGAAACCCAATAAAAATAATCTATAATAATAAATTTGTAAAATTAGTTGTTGAAAGTAAACAAAAATAAAAATTGTTGGCCTGAGTCTTTCTTATTCTTTCCAAAAAAAGAATGCTGTGATGTGTATATTCATAATAAATATTCCAATACTATGATTCCTAATGGCTAAATTTAAGAACCTTGCATTTAATATTTTAAATCATGTTATACAGATAATACATAATTTGGTAAAACATAAGTTTTGATTCTGAGTTCATTATCAACATATAAATTACAAGACACCCGTGAAGTATTTTTCAGAAATCACTCCCTCGTTTTCTGTGCTGGAAAAATGAACCAATTGCGAATAATAGCACATGTTTCTGAATACATCTTTAATTATCACATTATGCTATGTAATAGCTCTATGATATTCAAATATTCCAAAATCTCTCTCTCTTGGATGAGTCCTGTAAAAAGGTAACACATAGGAAAGGGAAATAAAAATGTTTTCCAGCCAGATACACTTTACTAGTAGCTAAGATTTAATATGGCAAAAAATTAAAACAGTGAAGCCAAAAAACCTTTTGCTATTAATAAATAATTTGTGGGTTTCGTTTAAAATATATCAGTATTAATTCATTGTGTCTTTTGTCATAAGGCATTGAAAACAAAGGTATGATTTGATTCTGTAAAATATATAGGTAAAATTTAAGGGATATGTTTATAATTATCCATTTACAGGAAAAAAATATTATAGAAGAAATAAATTTGGCTGCAAATGGTGGGGAAAATTTCAGTAAATCAGATTCAGAAATCTTTCTGTCATTATATTAAAATTTCTTATTATATAATTAGTAGTTAAAAAGCTATATTAAATATTTTGACAAAGATATTTTGCCTCAATAAGCCAAAATGTACATTTAAATGATTTGTTTATATGAAGATAAGTATTAATTTCCTGCAACTAGATATTTCATTATTCCACTCAAACTTGTTAAAAACAGTTATTATCACAGAATAAGAGTGCACTGATTGAATGGGTAGATTGCTAAGATGAAAAACACATTGTGGCATTCAAAGACATACAAATATAATGAGTCTGACATAATTCATAATTTATTTTAGATATTGAAGTATATTTACTTGTATAACAGTTAAGAAGTGACATAAAATTAGAAAACATTAAAAAATATCCACAGTTGATATTTCTGAACATAAGAAATAGAGAAATGATATGGTCTTTTTAACGTTCGTTTTGGGGGTTTATATTTATTTTTGTAATGTTCCACAAAACAAGTCTCTGATTTTATTTTGTTGTTGTTTTTGATGCTTAGATTCTAGATTTCTTAATCTGACCCTGCTCATTATGCAGAAAATGAGCCATGACTAAGTTTGTGTCTGATTAACCATGAACAAATTAAAAAACTACTTCGGGCTCCTCAAAATTACTAGGGCTATTAAGTCTGAAATAGGATACAGGAAATAAGTGATCTGCTAGCAAAGCCATCTCAGAACCTAGGAGGAAGAGGTTGAGCTGGGTTGGGCCCAGAAAGATTAATCAAGGAACTTAGGTCATTAGAAGAGGCAGTGGGTGATGCAAAGGACAAGACTCTTTCTTCAACTTTTCATCTGTTACTGTATCATAAGCAAAGGGAGTGTCCTGTCCCTGTTGACCAGAGCTCATCAGTATAAACAGAAATCCAATCATTTACACAAATGTTCTTAAAAGCCTTAAAAGCACAGTATCCTCTGATGGTGAGACTGGAGACCAGTTTAAAACCATCTGTGATTTTTACTGATGAAAGAACGCATGATGCTAATTAATTTTTCAATGTTGATCTGAGACTCAGAGATAAATGTTACTTCACTGCCCTTCAGTTATTTTGAAATTTTATCATTTCTTTTATTGGTTATATGCACTATAATTATCTCAAGTGTGCATGTTATACTTTCATATACTTAATATATTATTAATTCATTGAAATGTATTAATTATGAATTAATATGGGTGTTATTCAGATCATATGTATTCTGAGTAATTCTAGCTTATTTTGGGGATACATATATTAAGCTGATAACACCCTGTGGTACAATGAAAATAATTTGAAATTTACTAATGACATGTTTGACCGAATGGCCTGTGTTCTCAAGCCATTAGGGAGGACATTAGCTAACTTGAAAGTAATTATTAGGAGCCCGTGAGTATGAATTATCAGCTAAGCCTGAAAAAAATTAGTTTATTTAGCATTTGGGTTTCCTGATATGCCGCTTCATTGTTTGAACTTTTCAATGTAATCCTATTGTTTCTTTGATTCCCTGTGATCATTAATTTCATTGTAAAAGGTTTGAATAACATAATTTCAATTAACTTGCACACTTGATTTTGCTTCTTTCTTACAACATTCATATACAGTTGGTGGAATAAAGTTTATTTTCTGACAATGAAAATGCCATGTAATCAATTTGGTCCAAATCTCATGACAACTTAGTAAAATGTTAAGAATAACTCATAGACCTATTAATTTGAAAACAGGCTTTTTGTCACAAATTATTATTTGTTTTAAGTTTCTGGAAGCTGTATGGAGATATACTTTATTTTCACCTTTGTAAGATATTCAGTTTCAGGTTTGTACTAATAAAGCAAGAATAGAAAGTGTTAAACTCAAGATCAAATTTTTTTCAAAAATATTGTTTTTCTTCTTCATTAATGTTATTAGTCTCACCAAGACCATAAAATCCAGTTACATCTATTATATATAATATAATACCAAAATGACATATTGCTAAATAATGCATTGGTATATTTAGAAACTGAGTAGAGTCTTTCAATCTAAAGCTTCTCACATTAAATACTAAATTAATCTCATTTTTCAACTTGAAAATATAATGCAAACACATCACAACTTAGAAATCTAAACTAATTGCACACCGTAGAACCTTTGAATATATAAGAAAAGTAAATGAGAAAATATAAATTTACTCTCCAGAAATAACAATGATTAATATTTAAATGCTATTTAATATTTAAAATTATATCAAATATGCAATATTTTGTATTCATATTTTATTGCATTTACTTTTGTGTCCATATAATTCATAAATATTTATGATATTTTATATGTCTTCATGTACTTACCCTATCCATATACCTGTACAGAAGTTTATACAATTAGAAAAATTATTATTGTTTATTTAAAGAAAAAAAAGACAAAGCAGAAAAAGGCACAGAAATAATACAGAATTTCAAAAAATATATTAACAGTAAGAAATCATTAGTTGATAAACTAAATATCATCCTCTTAGAAATAATTGTACACTACAAAATCAAAGCATAAAATTGGATAGACACTAAAACACTGACAGTGAAAAAAATAGAAAAATTATTTTAAATATTATTTCTCATGCATATCAATCTGAAAATTTTTATCTTTTTTCAAAACATTAAAATTATTTTAGATATACAAAAATATTAACATTTGGCACAATGAAATTAACAAAGATATTGTTCAATGGCTATAATTTAGGAGTAGGCATATCGCATATAATAAATTTCTGTTTGTTCTCTTTCACATCTGGTCTTCTAGCATCCATCTTTTTATCTCCCTTTGGAAAGGACTCAGAGTGATTTTCAAATTCATTTTTTATAATTTTACTCTCTGAATTTATACTAATTGCTCCAATTATAAATACTTTTGATAGCTTTGTAGACCCCACAAAACCCTGCTTACCCTGAGTCCTCAGGGTTTGCCATCCTGGCAGTTAACTTACCACTTCTATCCACATTCCAAACTCTAGCTAACTCCAGGCAGTTCACATTCACTGATCTGCCAACCTATAATCCTTCACTGGTGTTATTCTATCTAATAGTAATATTAACTAGACTGGCACCTACACCTTTTCAAAATCTTGTGATACAAATTTTTAAAAAACCTTTAACTGCTCTAAAATCTAGTCGTCACCTGAAAACTCATATATCAAAACCCTAACCACTCATGTGTCTGTGTTACATATAGGATTTATATGCCTGCAGATGTAATTAAGGTTCAATAATGTCAGAAGGATAGACCTCTAATTGAATAGGGTTTGTTCCCTAAGAAGTGGAAGATACATTAGAGCTTTGTTTCTCTCTGATAGGTAAGGGCATAATAAGAAAGTGACTATATACAAGATGGTGAGAGAGCTCTCACCAAATATAAAATGCTGCCAAAATTTTGGGCTTCAACACTCCCATCCAGAACCAGGAGAAATAAACTTCTGTCACACTTCCTATAATATTTTGTTATAGTAGCCCAACCAATGCTGCAAATTTGTTACAAGACAGCAGGATTCTAGTGCGAGAAATACTTGAAATTATGGCAGCACTTTAGGAATCGGGTAACAGGCAAGCTAGAAGAGTGTTAAGATATATACTAGAATTATGGACATTAGAACTAATTCTGGTGAGGTCTTAGATATGACAAAAATTGTTGGAAACCACATTTAAAATTCTCATAACGTGGTAAAATTGTATTTCTCATTTCTATGGAAGGTAGAATTTGAGTACTATAAAATATTTAGCAGGGATTTCTAAACAAAGTACAAGAGAGGAAGCTCAAATCCTTTTCTGTCTGTATGTAGTAAACTGTGAGAAGAGACAGGTGAAATGAAAGGCAAATTGTTGAAAACTAGCCAGAACTGGGAGATTTGGAAAATTCTCAATTTATGTATATTATGAAAATGAGAATCTCATTCTAAAGAGAAGGATAGGATGTGGCTGAATAATCATTTGATAAAGAGGCCATAAGTTTGACTCATTACTGTGTGAGCCATGTCAGCAGAAGGCATGAATAGAGACAGGATTTTAGCACCAGAGCATTGTATCCAGGACTCAAGAGGGCAGAGAAGAGTAAGACAAAATGAAAGAAGGCTGCCTGGCTTTGTACAATGTAGTGACAGACCTGGGCTATTTGGCTGCCAACATGCACTATTCTCTAAAGAAAGAGAAGAATGATCCTGAAAACAATTCAGAGATCATCGGGGCTGCCTTCTCCATTTCAGAGATGGAGATTTGGCCTCTGTTTTAATAAACTTGTCAGCTTGCAGACAGGTTATGACTGCTGCAAGCAGAACCACAGCACAGGTTTTCTACTACAGAGAGGCACGAAGACAGCAAATCAAAGCAGACTAATTTGCAAACTAGACGATACAATGATATTTGTATTCTTAGGTTTGGAATTTTTAAAGAATCCCTCCCCTATCATGTTTCCATTTCTCTTCTTTTTAGAACAAGAATGGCAGTTGTATCCCTTTCCCTCCATTACTGATTGGTGATGCATAACTTTTCTAATTTCACAGTTTTATAATGGAAAAAGATTGTGCAACAAGATATAGTCTACTTTGATGCTCACCCATATCTCAGTTGAGATAGTAAATGAGACTTTCACTTCTGACCTCAGAGTTGATGGTATACTGAGTTAAAACTTTGGGACTGGTAGAATGGAAAAATATAAACTTTACATGAGATAAGAACATGATTTTGTAACAAGGCCAATGCTATGGTCAGGAATGTGTTTTGCCAAAATTCATATATTTAAGCCCTAATCATCCAGGCAAATATATTAAAGTTGAGGTATTTTATTATGGTGACTAATGTCCTAAGTATGGGGCTCTAATATCATCAGGAAGATATACTTGTAAAAAAAAATCAGCTATGTACCGTGTTGAGGACATAAGGAGAAGGTGACTATCTAAAACTGTGTCACTTAATAACAAGGATAAATTCTGAGATGTGTGCTCTATCTTTGTGCAAATGCCATAGATTCAAAGCTACATTGTTTAGGTTCCGATACCTCTAGGATTTATGTGGTCGGCACCATTGCATGTATGTGTGTTTATCATTGAACAATAAATAAGAGGGATGGATAGATAGATAGATAGATAGATAAGCATCCTATTGGCTTTGCCACTACTTTGCTTTTCCTTTTTAAATTTTTATTGTGATTTGGATATGGTTTTCTGCTTCTATTTGCTGGAGGATAGTGTTATATTATTTTGAAAATATGTAGAGTTAGTTTAAATTCATAGGCAACAAGATCAATGGTCTGAGTTTTCAACTACTTGGTCAATAGATACATATTTAAAATATTAATTTTGATGCTTTCTAAATTTTTTCTTTAGAAACTATAAAAAGTTGAGGATAATACACATAAATAATTAAACATTCCATAAATTAGACTACAAGAAATGACTACTCCATGTTGTATGTTTTCTAAGATGTTTGTAAAACTCAGTCAACTTAAAAATAGCACTGATTACATTCATAAACAAAGTACTTATATGTTACATAGAAAATTAAGACATTAATCTGAGACACAAAATTTCAGTTACTGTTATCCACTAACCCTGGTATACGCTATATAGGAAAAGGTGAAAGATGCGGTCGTGGGATATTTTCAGCAAGCCACGAAGCTAATTTAAAAAGTGACTTCAATAAGTATAAAGTCTTTAGACCTAAGGAAAAGTACATTTAAACTTTATTGTCAGATGAGAACTTCCACAACAAATACATATCCACATGTATGAGCATGCAGTCAGCCGTACTGAAGATGAGCTCAGAATCAAAAGCTATGAAGGAAGCGTGTAAGGAAATGAACTGACAAAAGAGTGAGAAAATTCAGTGTACAGAAAAATTAGCTCCTCAAACTAAAAAGTGCCTATGAAATAACTCCAATGAGTAATTCTCCAGGCCTGTTATACTTTTTTATTTTTTTGAAGTTTTCATATGTGTTCTGATATTCTATTTAGCAACAATTCAAACTACCATCTTGTCAATTTTGTGTTTTACTCCTTGTAAGAGGCTTTAATTCTATAATCACATTTCTTTGCTACTATTGCTTTTCCTTCTAATTTTCACTGTGATAGGGTTATGATATATCTAATAAAGATAGAGTGTTATATTATCTTGAAAATTTGATGTTAGTATATATATTCATAAGAATCTAAATTCATGTTCTTCTGAGTTTGAAATACACTTTCCTTTTTTAAATTACTTTCCCAGTTTTTCTATGTTTTATGCATTTTTTTCCCATTTCTTACTGGCCCTCAACTAATGAACTTATAGGAAATTGTGGTCTGTGGTACTAGATATAAGGATTGGCTTCATGGAGGCAAAGCTAAATTGTTTTACATTTCTAAAAATAGTAATTGCATATAGAATTTATAAATAATTTTTTTGGGTCCATTGGAATGTGACCTCCTGTTTTTGACTTATTTCAGTACAGTATGTGGAAACACTAAAAGTCTCTTTTCTACAGTCAAAAGGGAAGTCCATATTTTCAACACATCCTATATTGTATTTTCTTTAAAATTTTAGTACCATTAACATGTTAATTAATATGGGTACATCCATAAAAAGCTGATACAACTTTTGCCATTCTAGAGCATACAATCTCCTTGAAAGACTTCCCCAAATCTAACGTGTAAATAACAATTGTTCCATGTACTTCTATTTCTTACCATTGTCCTGTAAGTGTTAAAAACTTAAACCAAAGTGGAAAGATGCATAAAAAAGGTGAAACAGAAGATGGATAGAAAAGTTGTAGCCACACAGTAGAAAATAACAATCTAACTTTGTTTGATTAAAATCAGCTTTATGCAAGGAATATGTGGAGTGTACTATTTCTTTTCCTAATTTTTCTAAAGGATATTCATTTTAGGATTGAAACCCAATTTCGCCAAGAAATATGAAGAATATTTTGCACTCTTAATAGGGATCATTTTGTTGAGTTATCCAGACTGTTTTCCCTTGTGTTTTATCATATTTGGCTCTTTTCTTTCATTATTTCCACTACTGCTCTTCATTCTATATTAATAATTATTTAAGTGACAATTAAACTCGATTGTATAAGCATCTAACTTAAGCTTTTATATATTCAAATAGTCTACACTGTTACTGCACTCATTTAAAATATTAGCTCAGTAGTCAATGCTCATTCAACATATTCATTACAATGCTGTTTTGTATTACTTTACTTTTCAGTAACTTGATTCCTCATCTGTAAAACTGCATAACAATGCTGTTTATTAATACACTGTATGAATTAAGCAACAGAGTAACACATGAAACACTCAAGAATGTCAATAAAATATCCAAATTATTATCAGATTATTAATTTTTAGTATTATTATTTCACTAGTAATATAAAATTTTGTTTTCAATACTGAGGAACGTACGCAGGTCTTCCCACTGAATTACATCTCCAGTCGTCCATCCATTTGTCTGTCTGTCTGTCTGAATTGAGACAGGTTTTGCAAGCGGCCAAGTTGCCCAGGTACCTCGCAATCATCCAATCTTCCTCCCTCAGCCTTCCAGCGTGTGGAGATGATAAACACGCATCACAACAGTGCAGGCTATGTTCTTTGATACAGCAAAATAATAGCACATTTTAAGAAAAGGAGGTTTCAGAGATTACATTTATGAAATGCATGAGATATAATAATTTAAAAATTGTGTCTCACATGCATGGGTGAAAAAAAGAACAGATATGAGAGTAGAAATATATAGGAATGAGAAATGCCTGTAAGATTATTGACTGAAAAACTGCATATATACTGACATTTTATGGAAAAAAGAAAAAGGTTTTGGAGGCAGAAAATTTACACAAAACTAAAGGACTTTGGGCCTAGTTGTGTTTGTATTATACACATCTCATTTAGCTGAATGGAAGCAAAGGAAATATTATGATGCACTAGTTAAGTTAATAAAATGAATTTTGGGGGGAGATAAAAACATTTCAGCATTTTAGTGACAAATATTTTACTTAAAGTATTTTCAAATTCATAGCTCCTGCCTTATGAGGAATAAATAAGAATAAATAAATAAGGAATAAATACAAGATTTTCTTAATCAAGAGCTTTGAGTCACTTTACTGGGTAGGATTTGCTATTCCATGGAAAATATCAAGAAACCTATTTCAATGACATGAAATATAGATACAAGAGGATATCTCCAAGAAATTTGTCACCTTGTGGAAAATCAAGTGTGAAATAACAGGCCTGGAAATTATTTACGTGACACTAGACCCCAAAGAATTTCTGTAGCCAGATAGTTTTACAAGATTCTAAAGACAACTATAGACATAATTCAATAGTTGTTTGCTTTATTTATGTACGAGATTTAAATGTCTTGTAAGGTTCTTATGGAATGCGATGAGAACAGAAAACTCATCAGATTTACTCAGTAAGTATGATGTAAATGAATTCCAACAAAAAGGGCTTGTGAATTTCATATGACTTTAACCTCACAACCAAACTTCAGGATGAATGTTATCTCTATGTCACAGATTAGGAAGAAAACTTTTGAAAATGCTTTCCAAATATTTGAAAAATGAAGCAAATATAAAATTTATGTAAGCAAAGTTTTACAATTTTAGTGAGGTGCTTCTGCATAAAAAATGAAAATAGCTTAAAGTGAACAAAATACTCCATGCGATCTTCAAAACATGTCTTTTTTCCCTTATGAATTAAACCGCATCCAAAATATCTATTTCATAAAAGATGCAAAGAAAAGTGTCTTTGAATTAGAAAGAAGTTACCCCAGGCCCATTCGCCACTACACAAAGAAGTATGATCACATTTAATCCGAGAACTGGCTTATTTTAGTCAGCGGATGTTACTCTCTCTATATGACTGCCTTGATATTCATTCCAAAAAAGTGGAAGTCTCTTTTCCCTTGTTCTTTACTTATTCTTCACATGCATCCTAAGACACACATTAGAATGCCTCTTTTGGTCACTTTTGAGTTTTCTGCAACAAATTAATTTTAATGCCATTTTATGCAAATTTTTATTACAATATATGCACAGTAGTGTAGATAAATTAGAAAATAAGAAAAATATTATAACCCTGTAACAGATAAATAAATAGAAATAACTATTCTGTACACATGCTGAATAACTATATTGTTACTACTACAGCTGTAATTGTATTATGTGTTTATTCATTCTTTAAATAAATATATCAGATATTATTCTGGCTATAAGGATCAGAGAAAAGGTTCCCCATTGTAGAGTGACATTCTGCTTGATGGAGGTAGAGGGGAATCATACACACATTATGAATCTAAAATATGAATAGGTGAAATGTGTTATTTGTCAGGAGTTAAGAGACACTGAGTAGAATAAAGCATAGTAAAAACATCAAGAACTCTGGAAAGGAGGGAAGTAAGAGAAGACTTTGTTGAGAAAGAGACACTATAAAACAGAGCAGGAAGAAGGCTTGTGGATATGATGAAGAGAACCAGTGCAGATGGGAAGTCTGCTAACTGACTTAGAACGGTCAGGATAACCGGAGTAGGTTAATCTGGAGACATAATGGTGAAAATGAGATCAGAGACGTAGCATACGGCTGGATTACGGTAGATCATATTATAGTCAACTTTTATTCTGAATAACTTGAAAGCGGTTAGAAAACTATGACCTGAAGTACATGTACAGAATCCATCTGATTTGTGTGAAAATAATCTTAAAGAAGAAGAAGAAAAATGTAAGTCAGGGGTCAGGGGTTTAGCTTAGCGGCACAAGCACCTGCCTGGCAAGTGCAGGGTCTAGAGTTTGATCCCTGATTAAAAAAAAAAAAAGTAAGTGAATAAAAGACTAGAAACATAGGCAATGGCATAGTTTATTAAACACTTATTACTGAAGGTTTTTATTTTTCAACACTTTTTAAGAATTCCAAGCTTGAAATATCAGCTACCTCGTTAAGTTTTGAATGAATAGAGAACACCCTAACTTCATTTTTGTGTTTATTTCACAAAGCCAGCCACCTTCAGGTCAGGCCAACTTAAGTTGTCCCACTTTAATTTGGTCCTAATATCTAAATAGCAAGTTGCAAAACACACACTCCTTTTGGGTTGAGGATAAATTATCTTTCAGCATTGCACCATGGAAAATAAAGACTCAACCTTCACACCGCCCCACCCTAAGTTATACACAATACACATATGCCATTAAAGTTCCCATTTTCCTTTTCTGTCAACATAACCTAACTCAAGAAGATCAGTATTCAGTACTTATATTATCATTGTCCTGTAATAATTATTTTCTGCTCAGCCATGTAATGCACCATCATTTGTTATCATCCTATTTCTTGCACATTCTTTTGGTCAACCAAAATTTCTTAATTTTCTAGTATGTTTATATGCTTAGAGTTATTTATGGATTTGTTAATTATTTATTCTCCAAATCTTTGCAGATGTATAAAACATTTATTCATTTGTATCTTTATTTATTATATTCTTCCTCTAATTCCTGAGTGTTGCTGAGCTTAAATAATAACTAATATTCAAAGAAATCTAATGTTTAAATTTCTTGAATTTTGCATCGTGCTGTACTAGTAATTGCTTACTGATCTGCATTCCCATTATTATATCCAGGAGTGTTTCATCCATAATTTTTAGCCTTTTGCTAAAAAAATAATCTCTTCATTGTCATTAGCGGAGTCAGAATTCAGTGAGAATAGATAATCAGTCAAATATAATTAATGAATCTTAATCTCACTGAATCATGTGAATATTTTCTCTAACAGCATTTAGTATAGTATATTACATTCAGATGCCATAGAACAGTCAACTTATATACGTGGCCATAATAAACCAGCTATATAAAAATTACTATATATATGCATATATACACATGCATAGTTTTCCTATATATTTAGCACTACATGTAGGTTAAATTTGAATTAACATATAACTAGTAAATATACACTTTAGAAAATGACATTATTTCTTACTGTTACAAAAAAATAAATTCTACCATGTAATAATGACACTATTAAGTATTTTAATATTTATGATCAAGACTTTCTTTTGTCTCTCCTTGTTTTGTTTTGTTTCACTTCAGTCTGCCTCTATCCCATGCTATACATGCCTGTATTACTGTATATGTAGTGCTCTGCTATAAATGACATACAGGCTTAGAGGCTGTATCTTTATTTCTAGTGTTTTTCAATTTCCGTAGTAAAATTAACAACACTGTCGCCAGTTTCAAACTTTAAACTTCAAATAACATTAGAAAGCAGAGTTGGGACACAATCAGTGAAATCAACACTTCTGTGCAAATGGGAGCTATCTGTAACATTCTGTTATCATGCTATGTATCTTTGAAATATTTTCTAGCTTGTTCTTTGTACTTCATCTTTTTGAAGAGCATGCTATCATTTAGCAGGTCATTTATTTTGATATGCAAAACGGTTAGTTTTCTTGATTATTTTTTACCTCTGATTATGTGTATGTTCTTTTGCCAATACTCCAATAGTGTGTAGATTATTAATTTAAATTTCCCCCATTTAGAAATAATATTATCTATTTATCTAAAAAGTATTGTGATGTAAAGTTACAAAGTATAATAAATTAATTTTATTATATTTAACATTGCTATGCCATCAAAACTTATTAAACAAACAATCCATCATCTTTCTAATAATATATCATGTTAAATTCATTACATAGAATGTTTTAATATTACTGTATCTATGTTCAATTTTTCTAATGGTATACTTTTGTAAAGGGGCAGTGTTGTTACAAGAATTTTTACTTTATAATATTATTTACTCTAATTGTTTATAGCATCACTTGCTATCATTATTTTGTGAATTGTTTTTACCACTCTGAATGGATTCATGTGCAGTGATGTTATCCCTTACAATTTTAAAAAAACACTGTATTGAAACAGCTTGAAGTATTTAAATCACTTTGATAACTAATATATTTGAGTATTGTCTTTCCATAGAATAATGATAGTTTACTTGACTTGTTAATGTTATTTTATATAGCTTATAAAATTTTGTAATTCTAAATATATAGGCCTGAGGTCCAAGTACTCCAAAGCACTACCTTAAAGCATTATATCCTCTATTTTCATTTAGAGTTTTTTATTCATTCACTTTTGGGAACTAATGATTAGCTATACAGTAACACTTTAGAGTGCAAGTATAATTTATTCTAGAAACATGCTTGCAATTCATAGAACTTGTGACTTTCAAAGTGAGTTTTTCCAAAAGAAATGTTGGAAACTCATATAATTTGTTCCACAACCTAAAAATAGTCCTAAAATTATTACAATGCAGTAATATAAAATATTAAGGAAAATGTACAATATAAACAAAAATAAACAAATTAACGTGAAGTTAACCACAAAAACCTTCATGGTTGGTGTGGAGATAAGAGAGAGGAAGATTATTGTGTAAGATGACTTTCACTAATACTTAAAGAACCACTGCTATCTATTGGCTCAAATAAATTGTTTTGTGTTTGTATATGACTATAACAAGAAACTATCCAATCACACCTTCTTTTGCCTACTTTTTAGCATTTTGCAGAAATGTGGCACTGCATTATCGACAAACAGATTCACTGCTAGCAATGTGGCAGCCTTATTTGGGTGGTATTTTTCTACAAAATGTTGTACTGTTCCTCACATTTTACTCATGTCCATAATCTCCTGTGAAGGAGGCATTCCTCCGCCTTTTTATCCTCCTCTTCTGCAGACAAGATCTCCTCCATAACCTGCTGCTGTTGGTATGCAATCAGCTACAATCCTTCAGGGAGACAGCTACAAAACCACTACCCCAGTCGTGATCATGTGAGTTTTGACATGAAGCATTACTCATATCGGAAGATATTGTTCTGTTTAGGAAGTTAAAATTTATTAGAAATGTTTGCTTGTTTTAGAGAACACTTGCTGGACAAGATTCTTGCAATCCAAGGTTTTACTGGATTCCCAAGCATTGCATCCTTTATTTGTCATTTTGATTTTTTATTCATTACATTTATCACTGTATGTAGCATTTGTATGTAATCTTTATTGCACACAAACTATGTTTCCATAAATTTAATCTCTTACAATTTAAAATGCTAGTTCTAGTGTTTTAGCTAATTATCTTTGTGTTTTTTCTATATGAAATGCTATTATTTGAAAATATAGTTTTCACTTAGCCTTTTTTGATATTTCTTTCCTTGCTTTTTTCCCTAAACTTACTGTACTGACAAAGACTTCAATGATAATATTTCCTACTTGATTAGATATGCAATTTCTTTTTCATATGAACACAGTTTAGGGAAGAATGATTTTAAATTTTTATACAATACTAAAATATAACACTATAATTTATGTATGTATGACAAACCTAATCATAATTAATTTAGATATTATTAAAACAGTGTAATTCCTCCTTCAAAATATGAAGGACAATTCTCAGAAAGTGTAGGTGCATTTTATTCTTACCCTTTCATTTCCCTTTTGTGAATTGAGATTTGGTTAGAGAAACACATCAAACAGAACTTTAAGTATTTCCAAGATTTTTGGTGAATTTTAATACATGTACAGACTAGCATGATAGTACACTAAGTTTAAATTGAAAAGTGAATTTTTTCTCAATAAATCATGGTCAAATATGACAAGAAAATATGAGGCTCTCATAAATGAACTATGATAAATCATGTTTCAACTATGAATGAGAAAAAGTGTCATCCTCGCCTTTCTCTAGTAAAGTATAGCACTTATTTCATGAGAAAAGTAATTACCTCAGTGACATTAAAGAACCATTTTAATGTTATTTCAAATCTTTCTTTAGGTCTTTTCCAGCTGTGTTCCACTTATGGCACTTTATGCATTCAAGCACTGAAATGGAACTTATTTTAGATGGCTTATAATGTACTTTTTATTTTATATTGTCCTTGAGAGTTTTTTCCTATACATATGCAAAAAAAAATAGCTGTAGTGACGCTGATGATCTTTTTCAGATTAACACCTAGACCAGATTTCAATCAACTACTGTATTTGTTTGTTCAGACAAAACAATTTGATAAAATATATCTGTATATTTGTAAATAAGATATTTGTAAAATTTTCAATACTAAAATTTAGTCTTCTGAAAAAGTTTCCAGAATTATTAATTCCACTTGAGAACATATTCACACATTGAAAAAACAAAACTAAATGAAAAATGACTACTCCAAAAGAGAATGTAGCTTTTTGAGTTTACGAACTCACTGGATACATTTCTATCATGAGCCAGTCTTGCCTAGTCCTGCCTGTCCATTTTTCATTCCACTTCGCTGTTACACAAAACACTCAGACTAGCCCCGTATGAGAGCCAGAGTGGACACTGCTCTGTTTATTCTTTTCAACAGAGCATGAAGGAATTGGCCTTCATTAATCACACCAAATGGATAATTTTCTTGTGTGTTTGACCTGAAATGCTGACACTGAAAAGTTAGCATTTATGTTAGAGTTCAGTGAAGGTATCAGTAACAAATTGGTTAAGGAATTATCATCAACTCAAAGCACTTTTAAGATAATGATTTCACAGAAAACTTTAACATTTTCTGAACTTTTGCAGTTTACAGATGTAAGAAATTTGGTAGCAATTCCCTTAAGTTTGACAACGCTCCCTGATGTTACCAATAGTGGGTGACAAAGTTGAGATAAATTTTCTTAAATTGTTATAATTTTTCTTTACTGAACCTGAGGCAGGAGAGAAGACAATCGAGAAAGATACAGAAACAACAACAACAACAAAAAAAAAACATAACTAAAAATTATACTTTGTAAGCAGGTTTCAACTTCCAGGATTTGAGTCAGGACAGCCCCATTGCCAGCATTCCTTGGCTAGATTTACCCCACTTCCCTATCAGACCCATCACTAGAAGTCCATGACTTGGCTCAATTAAAAAAGTGAGGAATAGGCACCCGCCCTGAGATAAGAACTGTGCCAGTGTCAGTAGTGCTTGGCAAGATTTATACTCCTTCCCTACCAGACCCATCAATGGAAGGCCATAAACTGGCCCAATTAAGAAAGTAAACAATACTTTGTGTGAATCCAGAAAATGCTCAATTCACCTATTAGAAAGAAAGAAAGAAAGAAAGAAAGAAAGAAAGAAAGAAAGAAAGAAAGAAAAGGGAGGGAAGGAAGAAAGGAGAGAGAGAAAGAAAGAAAGAAAGAAAGAAAGAAAGAAAGAAAGAAAGAAAGAAAAAGAAAGAAAGAAAGAAAGAGAAAGAAAGAAAACAAAACCCAGGTCGTTAATGGACTGGGGGTACTTTTCCCCCAGATTTGCACACCCTTAAGAAAGGTAAAAAATGTAACCCAGTTCCAAACTATACTGTGTCTCATTTCTCTGAACACCTGCACTGCTTTCTTGAAAATGATCTGTAATCTATCTTTGGTTAGTAAACCCAGCTTGCACTTTTCTGACAAATCCTGAAAATTCATTTTCTAAGAAATGAGTCAGCGATGCAGTACACTGGGGTGGTCTGAGCTTGAGAAACTCAAATCCAGCCTGGTAACAAACTATGTTGGGGGAAAAGCTGGATTTTCCAGTGGGAAATAGCACAAAATTATCTACAAGTGAAAGCCCTGAGAAAAGGAATATGGAGAACTGAGACAAGGTCAGTGAAAGAAGTTACCAAGCCTAGATAAAAGAGAGAGGTCTTTTTCAGGCATGAGAATACACTGCAAGGCAGCAGGGGGTGGTTTTAAGAGAGGACACACCTCCGATGCAGACAGGGAGCCATTATATAAAATTTTTTGAGTCTAGCAAAACTTGTGTGGTAGGCATGAAGGTCTGAGCAAAGAATGTTGAAGCGGACAAAATACAGTCATGTGTTCTTTGTCCCCTTTGGACTAGAGATATATGTGATCCTTATGGTAAGGAAAAGGGTTTCAGGTTATGTGATGTTCATGCTTGTTCAAAGAAGGAATATTGATAGTTGTTTTGCTTCAGGTCTCCAAAAGAACTCACTTGCAAGTAGAACACACAACTCTCGGATGGAGCCAAATGGAGAGCTGAATGGAGACTGCTTAGCACTCTGCAAAGAAGATAGAACTACAGTTAAAGAAGCTAGTAATTGTAGAAAAGAAACAAAAATAAAATTCATACTGACTTTAGTTTTAGTAGAACTAAGTCAGTTTCTCCTCCTATTGCAATAGTTTTGAGAAATGAAGTGATTTTATATAAAGTCTTCCATGTCATTTTTAACAAGTGTCCAGTGTTAGCTTTTCAAAAATGTATAGTTTGTTGCAATTTCCTTTTTCTTTTAAATACATATTCTCACTTTTAGTGAGCATATTTTATTTTATTTACTTTCTTTTTCTTAACAATATCTCCTTTAGATTCCAAAGCTCCAGATTCCAAAGAAAGAAATTAATCTTTTTGCTTTTTATTTATCCTAATTTCAAGTATCTAAAAATAATGTTCATTCTTATTTCAATCCTTATTTTCAAATAAAAAATAAAAGTTGGACAAGTTTTCCTCAATGCACAAATAGACTCACCAGACAATGATTACTACCTCAAGAACTGAATCCATCATCATTTGGAGAAAATTGGAATTAGTCTTTTTTTATACTTCACAGCACTTTTTATTTTTTAAAAGAGCTGTTTTCATGGATTCCCCAGTGTTTTAAAAAATGTCTGGAATGGGGGAACCCAGCCAGATTCACCTCTGCTTGCTTGCCACCACCATCAGAAGACTTACTTCCCGCAGGCAGCTAGTACCCACCAGGAGAATCAGAAAGACACACTCCTGTGTGCCTGTCACCATTGTGGGAATCCCATGTAGGCTGAGAGAAGAAGAAGCCTCAGCATGACACACCCCTGGCCATTGGCAAAGCCCCAGTGTAGCTGCACATTTTGGAGAAGCCCCATGCCTTGCTACCTCCCTGTAAATCTTCGGTCAGAGAAATCCCAGGTTCCTGTCCCATCCCCCTACACCATCAAGGACAACCATGTGGGAAGTGCCTGGGAAGCCACAACTGGCTTATTGGAAGGAACCCAGGAGAATGTCAAGAAAAAGGCACAAAAGGCAATCTCAGACCTCCAGCCCACAAAGAACAAGCCTGGGAGATACTATCATGGAAGAATATAGAAGTCACACATTTGAAATCTCAAAGAGGATAGCAACTGAAGTATAGAAACAACTTCATGAGCATGTAAAATTATTCAGATCAGAAATAATGTCTCAGGTAAAAAAAGAAATCACTAACATAATAAAAGAAGGGCTGGGCATATTTAAGAAGTCATAGTTTAAAAAGAGGAGAATAGGAAAATAATGCACACCTTGAATGAACAATATAGAAAGGCAGCATAATGCGCGAAACAGATTGAAAGGATATCCAGTAAATTAAAAGTTGATCAAAAGCTGGAAAAACTGCTTGAAAGAGACTAAAGTTAGACTTTCAGACCTTGAAGACAGGATCACACCAAGCAATTGTGAAAGAAAAGATCTCTTAAAAATAACAAGGAACCAGGAAATAACAATTCAATGGCTGCTAGACAATGTAAAGAAACATAATTTAAGAGTGATAGGTGTCAGTGAAGAAGCAGAGGTCAACACAAATGAAATACAAAGACTATTTACAGAAGCAATAGCAGAAAATTTCCCAAGCATGGGAAAAGAAAGCGAGGCATATAGCACTCCAACTAGCCACAACCAAAGTAAATCTATACCCAGACATATATTAAACAGTATCTCATAAATTCAGCACAAGAGTAGAATACTAAAAGATGTTAGAGAAAAGAAACAGGTCACCTATAAAGGAAAATCCATAAGAATCATGGAAGACTTGTCAACACAAACCATCAAGTCAAGAAGAGTTTGGACTGAAGTGTTTCGAATCCTGAATAAAACAGCTTCCAAAACAGATCAACGTACCTTGCAAAACTACCTTCCAACAACTTTCAAAGTTGATGGAAAAATAAGATGCTTCCATGATAAAGAACAACTAAAAGAATTCATGACCACCAAACCAACTCTACAGAGAGTGCTGAAGGATATTCTAGCAAGATACAAAGAATACCATGGTTTCAGTAGCAGCAGCAGATGAGGATTGCCAAACAGGACAGGCAGTTGAATGCAGGGAAAAGTGGAGGGCCAACAGCAGGAGGATAGCATGGCAGAGGCAAACCAGTGTATGCTGGTTGTAAACATTAATGTAGATGACTTCAATTCAGCTATAAAAAGAAACAGACTGGATCAAGGATCAAGATCCATCAATATACAGTATACAAGAAGCAAACTTAACTCAAAAGGAAATTCATAAACTGAAAAGCAAAGCAGAATAAACCATTGTTCCATGTGACAGGAGACCATAAATAAGCAAACATAACTTATTACCAAGCTTGCTGCATAAAGGATAACAAAGGTATGGTATTTTCATGTAATGGAAAGCTACCTAGCTATAAAGTAGGATAATGTCAAGGCTCTTGTAAGTAAGTGGATGCAACTGGAGATCATGTTCATGGGTGAAATAGTTTGAACTCACATGGGTGAACCCTAGCATAAAAAAACAGGAGCAGCTAATGAAATCCAAAAAGCATAATAGATATTATAAAAGTGATAGGGGAGGAAACACCTAGGAAGGGAAGGTGATAACCACTGTTAATGTCTTATTGTCTTGTCTTGAACTCTTGTATTGTTTTCACAATTGTATTGGGTTTGGTTTTGTTCTATCTTGTGTTGTTAGATTTTACTGTGTCTGATGCTATGGGCAGGTATTTTGAAGATAACAGGATGCATTATGGTAACCATTGTTGTTTTCCTATTATCTTGTTTTGAAGTTCTTTAATGCTTTCATTCTTTTGTTTACTTGATTTTATTCTATTTTTTTATTTTATTATGTACGATAGTATGAACCATTATTTGCAAGAAAACAAGACATTATGGTACCCATTGCTGATTTCCTATCATCTTGTTTTGAAGTCCTATAATGCCTTTACTCTTTTGTTTTGATTGTCTTTATTCTGCTGTGTTTTATTTGATTTTATTATGTGTGATATTAGGGAGGGCTATTCTGAAGAAAATAAGACATTATAGTAACCATTGTTCATTTCCTGTTGTTTTTTTTTTTTGAAGTCTTATAATGCTTTCATGTTTCTGTTTTGACTGGTTTTAGTCTGTTTTCTATTATTTGATTTCATTATGTGTGAAAGTATGGACAGCTATTTCGAAGCAAGCAGGAGACATTATGGTAGCCACTATTAATTTCTTGTTGTCTTGCTTTAAGTCCTGTGTTTCTTGCATTGCTCTGTTATGATTTTCTTTGTTTTGTTTTGTTTTGTTCTCTTTAAAAAAAAAAGTCTGTGGGTTTGTAGATTACAAGGCACTTAGATTATTAGTCTTCACAGAACCCCCGGAATATAAAAGAGTAAAAACAGAAATACATGTGGAATTAAACTGCTGTAATATGTATCTCTTTCTTGCAAATTTATTTTTATTTATTTATTTTGGTACTGGGGATTGAACTCATGAATTCACACTTGCCAGTCAGGCACATATGTCAGTGAGCTAAATCTGCAGCCCTTCTCTCTTGCAAATTTAAATCAGACACTAATGACAGAGATGTTGAAAAATCTCACCAAATGATTAGTTACATAAAAGAAAATGTAATAATTGAGGAAATGATTTTCATAAAATTCTGTCATTTATCTCAAGGAGATAATCTTTTTGGATGTGTCAAAATTGAGTTTCCTTCAGTCTTCCTCAAGGTTTGAAGCTCCCAATTATATTGTAGCCAGATAAATTTACTTATCTATTAACTTGCTGAATATTACTCTGTGTTCTCAACCAATCACAGAATCAAGAATCAGCTGCACAATATATCCAACTCTGCCAACAATTCGCATTCAGGGAAAGAAAAAGAATACAAGCACTCACGAAGACTATGAATCATCTCCTTTCCCATGTAAATTACACAGTAATCAGCAAAAATGAGTTTAATAAAGAATGCATAAGAAGTTATTTTAAAAATGGAAGGCAACTTCTCCTTCTACATCCCAAACACATGTTGTATCTAAAGTATTTTGTTATAAAACAGAAAATACTTGTCTTTAGCCAATGATACACTCTAAACACTATTAGCTACTCACAAATGGATCTGTAAATTTCTTTTTTCTACCGTACATCCATGTTTTCTTTTCTAATAGGATCATTGATTTTATTTTAATGTAAATTTCTACTGATAGTAATAACTATTTATATTATAAAATTAAAAAGATACTAATGGACAAAAACAAAATCAACCCAATCAAAGTGGTTCAACTGAGAAAATCTTCAGCCAGGATCTGTTGTAGTGAAGTACTGGAAATAGAAACAGAGAAACAAAATGAAGATACAAAATCATGATGAACAGGACTTTGAATTTTTCACATATTGGTATTTTATAATGAATTTGAAATGAATGGTAGGATAAGAATCAAAGCCTGCTGTCTTAATCTGTTTAGTTTCTCTATTAAAAGATGATAGCCTGAAGGCGTATTTATTGTAGTTCTGAAGATGGAAAACCAAAAGCCAGGTGTGGGCAGATTCAGTTAGGGGGAGACTTCCTTGTTTGCAAACAGCTGCTGGCTCAATCCGTCCTCTTGTGGCAGAGGATACACAGGGGTCTGTTGTCACATAAAGACACTAATGTCACCATGAGGACACCATTCTCATGATTTCATCACAATCTAATTATGTCCTCAAACCCCATCTCCAGATATTCTTTTAATAGTTGTTAAACCTTGAATACAGGAAGTTTAATAACCTAAATGTACAATCCTGACAATGACCTTTTCATTTCAATCTTGAACGACTGAGTTTATGATGGTAGTCCTGTTTTTAAAACAAGAATTGTTTTTAAGAGATATAACAAGAATCACATTTTTGAAAGTCATATTTGAAGTGCTTATTCTATATTTAAGTAAGTAAGTTAAGTAAGCAGTTGACTCTGCAAGTTGATTCTACAGTGACAATTAAGAATGGCCACATAAAATTGATTGGAGTTGATTTGAAACAATTGACACATTTGAACTTGATCAAATTCAGAATTAGATATGTGAGGAGAGACCATTACTTATTTATGCTGTTTTTATTTTTGTATTTTTTTTTAATTTTTTGGTACTGGGGATTGGACTCACCACCTTGCACTTGCCTGGCAGGCACTTATACCACTGAGCTAAATCCCTGGCCCACAAGTTTGTTTTTTTTTTTTTTAATACCACATATTTTTTATCTGATAAATCATTTTTATTTTATAGCTTTGAAGGTTAGAAAAAAATAAAGTGATTATTTTTGAATGCTAGTGCTTTCATTCTGGCATTTTAGAAAAATTCTAGTTTAGATATTGAAAATAATTGAATATAACAATAGAAAATAATGTGTGTACATACAAAGATAATCATATATAAGTGACTTGTGAAAGAAATTATTTTTCTTCTTAATCCTGAGAGCACAGTTTTTGTGAAATACTTAATTTTTATAGTTATACAGTGTTAGTGTGATAAAACAGAAATCTCATTAAAATGTACTGAGTCACTGGGCTGTCTGATGCTACATCATTCTGTTAATTTAAATCTACCAACACTGGGTGTGGCAGTGCAAACATGTAATCCCACAATTTGGGAGGCTGAAGTTGATTGTCTCAAGCTCAGTGCCAACTTGAACTTGTCTCAAAAATAGCAACAATAAACTTCATCTACAAGTAATGATTTATCTTGTTTTATGGAATGCTCAGATGCTTTAAGAAATTAAAAATAACTACTTTTAAAACACATTAGTTCATTTAGCTCCTTGGTTTATCAGAGAGACTGAATTCCTACATATCCCATCATATATATGTAGTCATATACTTGATATTTATGATATATATGTGATTTTAAACATTATATATATATACATAAAACATTTATTCCAAAGAAACTCCATTTAAAAGCACAGTTAAACTGTGTAAGAAATCCAGAGACAGAGGCTAAATTTGAACAAGTGAATGGTCATTAACACTAACTGCAATTATTTACCTAGGGTAGAGCATCAGATATACATATTGATGTTAATATCAGTATACTGTTTGCATGTCATATGAAAGAGTAGATTTCACAAGCTGTCAAATTTTTCTATACTTCAGTTATAGGTTTTTACAGATATTTGTGCCATTTGTGCAGTGTTTTCCCCTTTTTGATCTCAACTGTCTCTAACTTTGGTTTATTTGATGATGTCATAACTCAGAGTCTGTGATATCTGCATTGATTACAGAGCCAAAAAAAAAAAAGGCAGCAAGAAATCATGGTGAAAGGATGCATATCAAACTGAAGGAACAACCCACTGATTACACAGAAGAAAATTTCTATTTACATGCAAATATCTTGTAATCAGCACTGATAGGAAAGAAAATGTATGAGTCTAAAGCTTTGGGCTTAAAAGCATTCCAAATTTCCCTAAACTCCTAACTCAAAAAAGGTTTACTGGTATCAGTGATAAAACTTAGCTCCTTTAACAATATTTTAGCTATATTTTTATTTGAAGCAATTTATGTTAATAGGTCTTATTTATTTTTATTTCTTTTTCAGTGTAGTTGTTGTATCTTTAAATTGTTTCAAGCTAGGTATACTTGGATTAATACTTCAGCCTTAATGCAATGATTTTTAGTAATTAATGCACAAAACCTTACTTTTGCTCTCTTTAAAAGAGACAATACTGACTACAGAAGTTGTTCTTAGGTATAATTAAATCAGCATGTATTTTATCATCAATCTGAGTGCTTGGTATATAATTTGTTTGTTTTGACTCACAACATTTGATTAGTTAGTTTTCCTTTCTTTCATTTTATTCCCATTTTTTGATTCATCTAAAAGAAAATCTCAGTTCATACGGCCATGAGAAATTTTGTGAGAAAAGTATTTTTGATGCATATGAGTTTACAGGGGATGAAATGTGAAAGGTAGGAAGAAGCCACAATGTTAGCATAGTTCTAGGGCTATGAAATTTGAGGCTCACAAAAATTTGGAAGTGCAGGATTTCTCACAATTAATGCTGTCTTATAAAAAATAGCCTGATTATGTTTTCTAGTTTGAAAGCTCTAATCCCTGGAAACAGTCCAGGATCAACTTGTACTTGAGAAATCGGTTAAGAGTGAATTTCTTCAGCAAATGACATCATATGTGGTCATCAGTCTGAAGTCTGCTGAGCTTTCTAATGCAGGATAAAAATATTACCTAGTTTGTCTTCAAGAACCTTGTGTTAAAGCAGATCAGAAAAGCCAAGATCTGTGATTACTGTAGTGTGAGGGTACTTAGAGGTATAACAGCAGTTCTGATAGAGTGCTTCACCAGCTTTTCCTGGGAACCTCTGAGTTTCAGGATATTTGCAGAATTATAGTAAGCCTAACAAATATTGATGCCGACACTCACGTGCCAAAATATAGACACCTATCACACACCATAAACTCATATGAACTCCACATAGATTACAGAGCTAATGCAACAGTTAACACTGTAAAACTTCTAGAAGAAAACAGGGATAAATGTGGTTGAAACTAGTAAGGAAATGATTTCTTGGTTATAACACTAAAGGCATAGAGAATAAAAAAAGATTTTTAAGTTGAAATTAACCACAATTTAAGAAATTTGTTCTTCAAATGATACCAAGAAGAGCATAAAAACAAGGCAGAAAAACATAAAAAAAATTTGCAAATAGTGTTTCACAAAAAAAAAACTGTATTCGAGTTCTTCAAAGCAACAGAATAAAATGTGTATACACAGTCAGAGAAAAATTTATTTTTAGGAATTGGTTTATGTGATTAAGAGGGTTGCTAAGTCCAAATTCTGCACAGTAGGCTGGACTAGGGAAGGACTTAGATTATCCCAAAGGCAGTCAGACAATCAGCAGGACTCCTTATTCAGAGAACATCGGATGTTTTTCAGAGGCCTTCAACTCACTCACATTATGGAGCTCAATTTACCTGACTCAAAAATCTATGAATTTAAATATTAATATCATTAGAAAAAACCTTCACAGAAACGACCAGAATAAATGTTTGATCAAATATCTGTATACTACTGGCTCAGTCAAGTTGAGTGGTAAATTTAACTATCACAACTTATGTCCAGAATACCTAAAGACTACCCAATTAAAAATGAATATCAATTTATCAAAAGAATGTAGATGAACAAATAACATTTGGGAAGATGCACAATTTATTTAATAATTAGGAAAACACAAGTCAAATTAAAAAGAGAGACCATTATTTACACACTAGCTACAATAAAAGAGACAAATGTTAAGTGTTGGCAAAAACATATATGAATTGAAGTCTTTATGCACTGCTAGTGGGAATGCTAAATGGTGCAGTTGCTGTGTAAACAATTTTGTGGTTCTTTGAAATTTTAAAACTTGAGTTATCAATGACTTCAAAAATTTAGAGTACTTATCCAAAGAAAATCTCGTAAGTTTATTTTCATACCACAATTTTTCAAATAATAATAACACATAATAGAAAAAATAATGTCCAACAACAAGTTAATAAAGATAATGTGATATATTCATGTAATGAAATACTGTTTGGAAACAAAAAGGAATAAAGGACTAACACATATTACAACTAACACATACTACTCCTGAAAGAATAGAATTTAGGATGGCCAGTCACAAAAGATCACATATCTTATGATAATATTCATATAAAATGCCCCAAACTGGTAATTCTATACTTGCAAAAGCTAAGTAGTGGCAAGGTGCTATAGGAAGGAGATAAGTAGTGAGAGGTAATAGATTTGGAATCTCTTTTTGTATTGATAAAAATGTTCTGAAATTACTTTATTAGGGTTATTGGATAGCTTTGTAAATATAATAAGATGTATAGAACTTTATACTTGATGAAAGTATATTGTAGTAAGTTACATCTCATAATACTAATGGGACAGGCAGCTGAGCTAGTTAGAAATATTATAGGCAGTCAGACAGGGCCAGGCCCTGCAGGAAGCTGGCGCAGAGGACCAGATGTCCTGTGACCTTGGAGGAAACACACATCTCTTGCTGTGGGCCAAATCTTAAGACAGAAGGCAAAACAAATGCAACCACGCCCTAAGTATAAATATTAGGGATCAGGTATGGATCACCTTGAGATGCCAGGGGTCACCATCCAAACTCTATGGGAAGAGTCACTGATCTGTAAAGAATGCTCACTTGTTATGTGACTGGCTTCCCCATTTGTCCCTAATTCGGTCAATTCTTCCTGAACAATTAAATTTAATTGGCTGATCATAACCCTGTCCCACCTCATGCCCACCTGCCTCACGAGTTCCCAGTTTTCCCCACCTTAGACCAGCCTCATGTCACAGTTTTACTCTATAAAAATCCCTAGAAAAGACAGAATCTTTGACAATCCACTCGGGACCCCCCTCTCTCTCTCAGAGAAAAGCTTTCTTTCTTTCAATAAATATTTCTGCTCTTAACCTCCATTGTTCCTCCAATTCATTCTTCAGTTTTAGGGAACATGAACTTGTACTGGACATAGAGTAGATCAAGAGTTTCATTCCCCTGTATCACTAACATATCATTTATTTTTCCTCTTATGCAGTAACATGCACTTTAATTTTTTAGAAACTAGATTACTTATGATACCACCACAAATTGGTACTGAAGTAGATATAAAAATCTACCAAATTAAGCATTAAAGAAATTTGCAATAATGTGAAATGATATCTTGAAAATGTTATTTTTGTCAAAAACTGTGGAAACTACCATGGAAACCTTTGCTACTCTTTGTCAGTATATACCAATATGTACTTTATTGTTATAGTTAAATGCACACATATTGTAAAATATTTGAGTTGTAATTTTTATCTAGTAAATATATTAAAGAAATAAATTACAAAAATAAATTTGGGGACTCCTCAATAATTTTTTAAGTATATGAAAGGGTCACTAAAGCAAAGTATTTGTAAATGGCTAATACGGGATAATAAATGTACTAAATAAGTGGCTGTGTAGACAATAGAAAAATAGATTAGCTTTCTATTTCATATATTGTGATTTGAAGATGGTTATAAATTGTAATTTAGGAAAATCTTCCGTTTTCATAAACTATGAAGCATAAGTGTTGTCATAATATTTTCTGATTACAGACACATGAAAATAAAGAAAAAGAATTATTTTGACTTTAGTTTTTGTTTTAATTTAGAGATGATCATAAAGGCACCCAAGCAAAGAGATTGCAATGCTTTAGACATCTTTGTCTCTGCAAAATCTCCACAAGAAATAATTAATGGTAATGAAGTTCTTTGAAAATGAAGCTATAGCATAGTCATCTTTTATGATCAAAGATAGCTCTGCTTATAAACACACCAAAGGAATATTTCAAAGACAGTAAATGCAGCTAAGAGAACAGAGATTTTCTAACAAACCCCGAGTACTAAGTTTAGTCTGAAAAACATTCAAATAAGAAAATAAAAAATAAGAATAGACATACCTTAGGATATAGAGCAGAAGAAAGACACGTTACTGTTGGCTCTTAGTAGTTTTATTTTTTTCTAATATTGAATTGTAAGAAAAATTTTTATCAAATCTGATGAAATTTCTGATGATGGCTCAATTCTGTCACTTAAATATGGTGATTTAAATTCATTCTGCCATCATTTTGTAACATGTGCATTGATGAAAATAAAGCAAATCTCATAAGGATGTCAGAATAATTAAAAACCATGGTTCAATAAATATAGTTTTTCTTTCCTATAGTCTATTTTCTAATATATAGATAGGGGAATCCATACGCAAGTGTTCAGCAGCTTTCACAAAGTGCTCAGCTGCTAACAATAGGTGTCTGCACAATTGTCAGTAGGTTAAACCTGGTTTCAAATAACCTCAATTATTTTACCACATCACATTTCTTGTGAAGTGGAAAGAGCTACAAAATATAAGCTGTTTACTTATGAAAGTATAATAAAATTAAAAGGCACTTTTTTAAATTTCTGAATCATAAAATTATATGACCTGTAAGGTCTCTTAACTCTTGTTTCCAGACTACATTCAGACCAACTTCAACAGTTACCATGTGCCTGTTTTAAATGGAAAACTCAAATCAATTTCCAGGACTTAAGTACTTCCACTAATCTTTTTGGTTTCCTTTTCTTCTTACTTCTTAAATAAAAATTAAGATTGTTAGTGTCAGAGATATAACATTCAAAAGCCACATTTGCTTCCACATGATCAGCCCCATCCATGGTCTTTTCATTTTGTAGCACTGCATAAGTTGAGATCTACGTTATCCTGATGTTGTCCCAAGTCTCACTGCTCATGCCAAGGTAACGCAATTTACTAATTGATGAGGCAAAATCTCGGTGACCAAAGCAGTGTGGCCATTCTCCACTGTTATGGTTGTTTGACTGTGTCAATCTAAGTAAGAGTAGCTCTACTAAATTGGCTCAGTGATTCCACCACCTAGGATGTGGAAGACCCACCCTAGGGCGGATCTCAACCTGGATGGTATTATGGGGAAATGAGAAGGAGGATGGATCTACTTCTGTTTCTTTGGAGGAGCTCTGCTCTTCAACTTTGTCTTAGTTGTCATCTCCTGACTTCTGGCGCAGACCCTTTAGCTTCCGGCATGGACCCATCACCCTCTTGATAGGAACACCCACCACAGACTGCAGTGAGCTCCTCATCTTCAACTGGATCATCAGTCTCCAGTGTGCAGACACCCTCTGAAGTCTTCCATCACTGACTCCGAGTAGCCATTGTAAGCCAATCTGGTAAATTCTTATATATCTGTATATCTTGTGCTATGGGTTTCTCTACTGAACACTGACTGATATAACCACCAAGAGTTGAAATGTTCTATATACATAGCTTGGATTAATGGAGCCAAGTGACTTTGTGACTGAGTTATTATTTTTTGTGTGTGTGACTACATTATTAATCAAATCAGGAAGGAAAGAAGAAAGAAGGGATATTCAATGTTGGGTTTATACAGTTGAGTATAACAGATGATTGGGATCAAATGAGATATACATACAGAAGGATCTAACAATGTATTTCCTAGGCATAAACTTAAATCAATTAATAATCATATTATAGAAGACTTGTTCCAAAAACTGTCAATTTTTTCTCATAATGAATATTTGACAACATTACACCTAGATTGCCTCATGGTAAGTTTCTGCAACTTAGTTATGACTATTGTCTTTGACTTTTGTGAATTCTTGAAACTCACAACCACCCTTTAAATTAAGGTTTTCAAAAAAAATGGCTTCCAAATTTTTCTGTGAAAATGCATTACATGAAACATTTATTAAATGTAGTTTTTAAGCTTGCTGCAAGCAAAACATATACAGTCAGTTGTCTTCATGAAGGTAATTATAAAATAATTTTCATTTCACTTTTTTGTTAAAAATATATATGTAGAAAAAGTGGGATTTTATTTTAGTATATTTAGCATTATTTGGACATGCAATTGATATCATTATCTTTCTAATACTACATTGCCAAAATAGGATATCTTAGTAGCATGTAAAAGTAAAATTATGACATGCAGCATTATCTTCCATTTGGGAGAACTTCATGTTATTCTTTTGTACTTACTTTTTTCTTTTTTATACTTTTATTGTATTTAAAATTATATGTTATGTATAAATTCGTTCTTATTATATTAGAGACAAATTTCCATGTACCCTACACTTCAGCTTTCTCTCAAAAATAATTAATACAATTATTATTTATTTTACATTCAGAATTTGTGTTTCTGTTATAGTATTTATTTTTATAAACTCACGGCCATTCCTAGTTAGGAATCTCAAGATGAGATTGCATACAAATCTATTTTTACATTTGCTTACTCGTTTTGCAGTGGTGAAGCTGGAACCCAGGTTCTTGCCAGTGCTAATCATATCACTGAGCTGCATTCCCCAGCCACGAAAAATGTACAGACATAATGTCCAGTTTATTCTCCATTTTCCTGATCCTACCATATATGCTACAGCTCTGGTGGTGTTAATATATTACATTTGTTTCTTTTACAATTCCCCAGTAGGTGCACGCTAGATTAACCCATTCTTTTAGTGATAGCCATTTTAATTTTTGTTGTGACAAACCACGGTCAATGCTTAAGTTCCTAATCCACATGTTTCTTTCTATTCCTAGTTGTAGAGATGCTGGATTATGAGACCGGCACATTTTTAATTCATTGCGCTATGCATCAATGAAATATCACAGCAAGCATTTCCCGCAACTCTATCTGAAGGTCCAATGCCCCATTATTATCCTTTAAATCCATAAGTATCCATTGTGGTCAAACATATCATATGTGACATTGGATAGTGACTAATGATAGCAGGCATTATTATTTTAATTTGCATTTCTCTTTTTTTCAGTTTTTCAATAAAATTATATGGCCTATGTTACTAGAAAGGCTTTCATGTTTGTCCTGTTTATTTCTTGCTGTGCACTTACTGATTCTATTTTCACCTACTTTTCTTTCTGTTTTGATTTAAAAATTTGATTTTCATGTACAATTTTTCAAAATTTTTTAGAATGGGCACATCTTCTACAAAAATAATCTTGACATGTTTAATTTTGTTGATAGTGCCTAGCTGGTAAAATGGTTTTTTTCATAGTCTTATAATCGGATTTATCTAGATCTTCCAAAGTGACTTTATGCTTTGCATTTAATATTCCCACTGGTGATGATGATTACTGTTGAACTACACCCTTACTAGCATTGCTTTGTCAGTTTCCTGAATTCTGGCGATTTTAAAACATATGTAGTTCCCTCCCCCTCCTTCTTCTCTTTCTCTCTCTCCCTCTCTCTGTCTCTCTCTCCATTTCTTGTAATGATTTTGAGGCTTGGCATTTCTTTATGGACTTTCCTAGAACTGCCATTTCTCTTGTTAGATTGCCGATATGAATGCTGTGTACTGTTTTCAGCAAAGCCCTTACAGTATTAATCATAGTTAATTTCCAAGCTGATATTTCCAACCTCTACACCATATTTGAGTCTGCCTGTTATGATTAATGTTTCTCTTAAATTCTGTTCTTTGACTGTTAACTGGGTCTATTATTCTGGTCTGGATACTTGAACACAATGCACTAGGTAAATAGACCTTTAGTAATATAATGGTAAAATGAAAGAGGCAAGGCAGTATTCTTTAATACCATTAAGTATGTTTTAGTCTTTTAATGATCATATGTCTCAAAGTGTGCACTGTACAAGGGCCTTACAGTTTCCTTCTTCACTCCCACCCCCACACACTGGACAAGAGAATCATGGATGGGTGTTGTTCATTTCAGTGTCTCATGTGGAAAGTTAGAGCTCTCTGGATTTGGCTATTTTCATATGTCTCGGTCATTTTGGGTTTGTTAAAAACCTAGATTTTAGACTCTGGTTAAGTATCTCCTGAGACAAAATGTTTGATCTGTTTTGAGACAGTTCCTCTTCCTCTCCTGCTGGCAGTTTGAGGAGATACTTTTCTGATATTCACTGCGAGAACATACTAGAACTGTGGGAGGAAACTCACAGAAGTGCATCCCTTCTCGGTGTTTTGTCTCTCATACTGGTCCACACTGAGTTGCTGGATGTTTGTGGCTTTTCAGATTCCCTACCTCAGAGTTTCTGTTCTAGCAAGATGCGATCCTATGTACTTTTCTGTTGATCTGTCCAGTTTAGAGGGCAGCAGTTTCCCCCATTTTCTCACTTCTTTTGTGTATTTTATGTAAGAGAGTTGTGGAGTTTTTATAGTTTACTTAGGTTTTTATTTGTTGTTAAGAAGAGATGATGAGCTCCAAATTTCTTACATACCATAGTCAGTATATTTCATAAATATCTACAGAGAGAGAAAGGACGAGAAAGAGAGAGGAACTGTATTTTTGGAATAAGCTATATACAATAGTGACTGAGTTTACTTTTTGAAAAAATATATTACCATTCATTTTTCTCTGTAATACTGATTTTAAAGTTTATTTCTTAAAACAGATTTGAAACATTGTCTGTACCATACGTAAAACCTTAATATTGCTGTCTTTGCCATAGTATTTGTTTTGCTTTTATACATATTAAAATCTTCACAGGTATCAAAAATTTGTGATTAATATATATTAATATACATTTTAATAATAAAAATATCTACTGTACTGTAGATTTTAACTTTTTAAAAATGAGTATTGTGTCTTTATTTTGTTTTCATGACAATTTAAGGGTTACTTAAGAGCCAGTCATGATGGCACGCAGCTATAATCTCAGTATTCTGCAGGCCGAGGCCAATCTGGGCTACAAAGTGAGTTCAAGGCCCGCCTGAACTGCATACTGAAACCTTGTCACAAAAAGACAAAAGAGACTATATGTATTTGATGATTAAACTTAATAAATTCACATGGTTATTTTAATAGATTCTCTGAAACTGGAGATAAACTGAGCGAATGTAGCATATTTATTATATTGACCTTTAACCTACTTTCATAGGACCTTTCTATCCACTTAGTCACATTTTAATTAATATCCTACAATAAAATTTTACATTTTTCTCAATAAAGAACTTACATTTATTTATTTATTTATTTATTTATTTATTTTACTTACAAACACTCTAAAGTCTGTAGGTTGTTGTCTTTATTTTCAAATTAGTTATTATTCTTTTAAATATTATTCTTAAAATCCAATCAGATAACATTTCAACTACATAATTTAATGTCACTTTATAAGAAATACAGTCACATTTTTAACTATCTATTACATTAAAATCGTCTGAATTTTTATTATATGCATTAAAATTATACAGTGCTAAAAAACACACACATGTAAAATATGTATCTTTCTAGAGATGTCTTATTGGTACAAATAAGTAAATCTGAAAGGCAAAATTTCAGTTTCCTACATGCCTCTGCCTTCTCTTCTATCAAAGAATGGCTAAAATGTGAATTTGAGATTGACACTAATTTTTCTACTGAGATGAAGCAGCAACCGAGAGCTCTTCCTAAAAGCAGTCTCTGAAATTAAAAAAAGGCGATTTTTTTTAGTGCAAAATTGATGTCATTGATTTAAGAGCAAGAAAGCTGCCTTTCTAGTTCACAGAACTTTTTTTCATACATACATTGTATTGTACTTGTACTGTGTCCAAAAGTGCTTTTGTTAAGTGAGAGGGAAGGCATTTATCTCCACTTGGTGAGATAAATCAAAGAGAAAAATGAAACATTTGGCATTATTCTCAGCTGTGGGATAAGAGTCTCACTAAGAGGGTTACCACTAAGGTTTCTAGGATTTTTAGAAATCTCTGGACTCACATATACAGAACAGTATGGATTGGGATTCAGAGATAGAGTTGGAGTTGAATGTAGTATTTATGAACTGTTCCTGCAATAATGAAAATTTTTCTGTAAATTATAAAATCTGTCTTCAGTTTAGATGTATAGAAAAGTTTTATTGGAAAGAGCTGATAAGACAGGCTACATACTTAAAGGGCAATGAGAAGAAATCTTAAGAATATTTTCTTCCTTCTCAATTGAACAGTATCTACCCATTAAAAAGGAAGACCGAATTGCTGAAATCATTTGGGTTTTGAAATTTCTGTTCACTAGAAATTTTTTCAAAAATTTGAAATACAGATGATACACTTGGCTTCTGCTGCCAGGAGCTCATTATTAGGCAAAATGTATCATTCTTGTAAGGCACAGGGTAGCAAGTGTCTGATGAATATAATCACAGGAATCTGTGTAGACTCGAAGGAGAGGATCTGACATAGTCTCTACCTTTATGTAAAACTGTTCATAAAATGGAAGCCCTGGTTCACAGCAGTTAAGTACAAAAGGAATGGGATGGAGACATAAGTAATTCAGACAGAAGACACAAGCTGTAGGTGTAAGAAATGGATAGTTATGCTGAGTAGACAATTAGGTAAGCTGGATAGATGTGAAAGGGTGACAATATTAATAATGAAAGATGGCTGGTAGCCAAGTTCAGCAGGGGCCTTTTTAAGACATATTTAATATACATATATTAAAAGACACAAATGCATTCCAAAGATATTTCTGAATTTATTGTACTAAGATCACTTTATGAAAAAGAATCTTCCTAGCCATACAACTTGATGTTTTAATAGATACAGTATACACAGAGTTTATTGTAATAATGGTATTGTTCATGTATTTTATTATCTTAAACAGTTATGTTTAAGTACCATACAGTGTTTGCAGTGCTGTGAATTTTATGAAACTCCTGGCTCATTTATTTGGAGGTGTAACTGTCCTTCGAATGAATTACAACCATAGTTCCTTGTGAGTGATTCTAGAGAGGTGCCCTGCTTTTGCATGTTTCTGTGTTCAACTAAATTGATCAGAGGTTCTTAAAGATTGCATAGTTTGAGACACATACAACTGCACATAACAAAATTGCTCCAGTATCTTTATTTGCACACAAATTTTAACTTAAAGCTTAGTTACTATTTTGATTACTCAAATAAAATGAATTCTAATATATCTAATTAAAAGAAGTAGAAAGTTGATTTATTTCATATTTTTAGTCCATAATTCACTTAAAATAATGAAAGTGAAACAGTAGAAAACAAAACAATGAATTCCAAAATGAAACTTCAGTCTCTTAGAAATTTTCCTTTAACATGTGATAAATAAATTTCCTTTTAATAATATTAGTATTTACAATCATAGGCCATGAGAATGACCAAGAGAAAATAATTTACAAATTCATAAATACTTGATTCATGTATTTTTGCAAATAGAAATCATGGATAGAATTAGAAACCCCTTGAAGACCTAAAGAAAGCATTATTCAGCTTATGTATGACACATTTCAATCTAAAAAGACAGAAAAGGAAATAAATGTACACCTACCTATTTGTCCCATTTTCTTTCTTCTTCTTGTCAAAATCTACATAAAATTTGTACTTAAAAAGTTTTCCAAGATTTAATCTTCACCATTATGGTGGCTGATTGTGAACAGCCAGAGCTGTTTAGAGCTTTCTTGACTGTTATTTTATTTTATAATATAGTTTAAAAATCATCATCCCATTTTTTTGGTTGTCAGAAATATAGAAGTTTAAATAAGACAGTTTCCTCCTTGGTTTATTCTTTTCCTCTTTCATTTTCAGAATCACTTTTTAAAGAAAAATTTCTGCCATTTCATCTTTAAAAGATTTTATAAAAATAGGGCACTAATGACTGGTGATGGCCTTTTATACTTTAATGTCTTCTAGGAAATCACAAAAAGCTAAAATCTGTATCATCAATACCTCAGAAAGTTGAGTTTTCAAAGCATAGAAACAAAATATTTGTGACACAAAATGTATGTGATGCATGCATATTAAATCTAAACAGACATTAACCCCTAAGACATATGGACCCTCTGATTCTGGGTTTTGTGGATCTCCTTATCAAAGATCACTTTGACATAGACAGCTATACTGCAGTTAGTTACAAACTGTCCAGTCCCTGATGTATAGTAGAGTGTTTTCAACCAGATAGAATGCATGTTTACAATACACCTGGCTGACTTTAATTGTATTAGCTTTGTCGCACCAGAGGCGGCATAACTTTCATGTGAGATAATTAGGTTTGCTCAATTTAAACAGACACATTAATGCAGTTGAGCAAGAACCAATCAAATCTATTTTCAAAACAACATCATGATGTGAGGCATTGTGGGTAATGCTATGCAAATTGTCATATTGAATGAAAAACTGAGTTAGGTTTCGGCAGAACTCAGTGGCACAAAACAAATTTCTCCATTCAGAATGCCAAGGTAAAAACAGCAAGATGCTTGTGCTGTGACTACTCTTTCTTAGGGCTTCTCAAACTGAAGCAGCTGTTGGCCCAGTCAAACTGATGAAATTACCACTTTGGTTTCCTTAACTAATTTTTAAATGTGTGTGTAATAACCAACACATTTATTGTATCAAAACTGAAACACAGCTTATCTGTTGGTATTAGCCTAACACAAGATCATCTTATTTACTGTCCTTTCATTTCTAACAGACAATTTTATCATATGAACAGCAGCCCATATCTAACTTTATTAAAGTATTTGTAGGGACCATTCTCAATTGTGACAGTTTTTCTTTGCTTGTAAAAGTCTGTTTATGTTGGAAACACCTTAGCACTAGAAGAATTATTAGTGTTCTTCCTTGAAGTATATGAATTTTTCTAAAATTTCCAACCATATGTGACCAATATTTGCAGCCATAACATAACTTTATTGACTTCATGATTGTAATGTGTGCTGTATTAAGAAATCTGTAATGTAAATCAATTTTTGATTTTTAATCCATAATTTAAAATAGGCTCTAGGTTTTCAGATGATTCATATATGATTATAAGGAGTTAGGAACTATTAAATACACATATTTACAAACATAAACACACATACACAAAGATCTATAAGATATGTACAATAAAAATGCATTAAATATGCAATCATACCCTGGTACTCATCTCCTTTGAAATTCATCAAATTTGGTCATTGGCATATTTTGATGCAAAAATTTCTCCTACTATTACTTGTGTGTTTGGTACTAGATGTTCAAATTAGAATTTGTTGATTTCTATTGCATTTTGACTTACACTCTTTTTGGAGAAAGCAATTTGTTTGATACAATTTTTGGTACTTGTCATGCCTCTCAGAACTAACTAAAACCATTTTATAACATATGTTATATAGTATATAGTCCCATTTTTATGTATATATATTATATAATTTAGTTCTATAAATAATATAATTAAATCTTTTTTCTATTCTTACTCTATTGTGTATAATACTATGTAAGAAGTTCAAACTATATTTGTATACTTATTTTCTGAATAACTTAAAAATGTATTCTGGTAAACAGCTTCATTTTTTAATTTAAAAGCTTATATATATTTTATTTAATTATTTTATTTTATTTAATGCCCTTGTATTTTATTTAATGCCCATATATTTTATTTAATGCCCTTAGAAGAAAATTAAACTTCTTCATGTTGATCATGTTGATAACTTACAAGCAATTGGAAAAGTGGAAAATATTTATTTACTTTTTTATTTAAAAGAGATAGTATAACTCATATTTTATAGTATCAAACATAATCTAGACATTAGATTAATCTAGGTTTTAGATATTAAGGCATAGAGAATTGATATTTAGCATTAGTATTTCTTAATATTTTGAATCCAAAGAATGTGGTTAAATTAGTGTGCAGATTCAGAAAGTCATTTATGGGCAATCAATAGGGGAATATTTGATATAATACAATTACTACTTATTATTAATGTTAATAGTAGAAATACAGCTCAAACCTTATTTTGATCTAAAGGGAATCCATATAAATGCATCCTCCCACAATTGAAATACGAGCTATATTCCAGCCAAATGTCACAGTTTATGAAACATCACACTGTCCCCTATAATCACATATAAGTGTTACATGTTGATTAATTTTAAAAAAGATATCATTATCTCAGTGTTTAAAATTCTCCTTGTGGTAGTGATGGTAGCTCCACTGCTGCTTTATTTTGTTGTTGTTTAAATTTAATAGTCTTGTGTTGGTTAATTGGTTATTTATTGACTACAATGTATAAGGCACTTTGATACTTGGATAAAATTGTTAGACTAAACTCATGCTCTCAACTATTCTGTAGTGTGCATGTGGGATTTTAAGAAAATTATTAGATTTGAGATAGTTGGAGATTTATGTGCACTTTTGAGAAATTATACATTGACCTTTTCTGTATCTTCACTCAATAGTAGTGTCTCATATAACTATAGTATAGTACCAAAAATCAGGAAAAATTGCCTTACCTCAGAGCCTCTGTTTTACCTAGAGCATGTGTACATATTTAGTGTTAGGTGTTTTGACCAAATGTGTAAGTTTGTATGACCTCCGCCAAAACATTTAACACATAGAAGAGTTCCGTCATAAGTAAAGTTAATAAAGAAAAGATTTTAAAAACATTGCCATTTAATGAATTTTGAAAAACAGTTTCCAAATATACAATGCATCTAACTTCTTTAATTTACCATTAAATAGGCAAGTGTCATAAAATTTGGATAATGTGTAATAAATATTATAAACATATCATCTATATAATTTATATACAGCTATTTTCTGCTCTTTCAATAAATGTCCTTTCTCCGGTGGTTATAGCTACTCTTCCTAGTTCAATAATTTTTTTAGTCTATGTTTTGAATACATTAAGAAATGGCAAACTAAGCCAGGTATGGTGGTGCCAGATTGTAATTCCAGCACTTGAGAGGCTGAGGCAGGAGAATCGATGTGAGTTAGAGGCCAATTTGGGCAACAAAGTGAGTTCAAGGCCAGCCTGCACAGCATAGTGAAACCCTTTCTCAAAAAAAAAACAAAACAAAAAAACAAAACAAAACAAAAAAAAAACAAAACAAAAAAAAACAGCAGAGTAAAATATCAAAATCCATTTAGTTATTTTTGACCTCAAGTATCATGTACAAATTTAGTGCAACATTTTTGTCTTGTATATAATTACATTTTGAACAAGAAAGTATAAACTCTGTATTTCCTTGGAAATTTCATACTACTCAGAAAAAAATCTACCAAGGATTGATGAAATCTCCAAAGACAATAGAATATTGTAAATACATGTAAGCATAGTCTATATTTGATGGCCTTGCACAGAATAAAGTATAGGTTTAATTTTTCAGTTTTCCATGCTAACTTGTTATTTTTGCATAATTCTGCTCTTTTGAGCTTTGGAGTGACTTTTTATTGATTTACCAGGTAATGCTTTGTTTTGTACTCACTATGTGTCACTTAGAATATTATGTGTATATTCTGTATAAATGTTATAGAATAATTAGGAGAACAAACAGTAGTATTCATAAAGTTATAATCAGTGTCATAGTTGGAGAGTGTACAATCAATGTGACTGTATGATCAATAAAGTTACATTGATCTTGAAGTCAAAAGGAAGTTTCTCTAAGGAAAACACACCACATTGAAAACTAAGAAGTTCACGGGCCAAGTGCAGAATGGGCAAAACACATTCAGACTGTGAGGTAGAAAGCAACAAATACAAGAAATGGAAAAAGCTCCTTAATATTTATATGGTAAAAGTATAAAATGACAATTTATTATCTGTAAATGAATGCTCATTCTGGAAACATATGAGGAAAAAATGCCTCATTCATGGATTTTGCTGCTCTCAAAACAATTACTGAGTCATATCCTGTGTGAATTCACATATGCAATAGCTGAGCATGTGTTTATTAAGAATATAGCATTTTATATTGCCTTAATCTGAGTAATAGAGCTGGTGGAGAGTATTCTCTTTGTTAGATGAATGCAAATTAGATTTCAATCTAAGCCATTTTAAACTCAATTATGAAAAATAGTTCAATTTCTAAGATTTCAGAGAAAAATATATCATAGCAGAGGCAAACATTCCCCAAGGACTTGTTTAGAGAGAATTCTCATTTATTGTTTTGAGACTTAGCAATTGTGTGAATACAAATGTACAATGAATCTCTGCCTGGGAGTGTCTAAGACCCCACTAACAGCTTCATGCCGGTATGTCACATATAAGATCAGAAGAAAGCTTTCATCAGCTCTGAGTTAAGAGTTAACAAATAGAAGACAGTGAATTTTGTGTCCTTTATTATATTTAATTTGCATTACATTAACATTTAGTATTAATGCTAAAATTTATGTTAAACTTTCTTTAATTTAGATATTAAAAATGAATTTCAGTAAAATACAAATTTTTGTAATTACTAAACTTACAATTTGCACAAAATTGCCTTAGAAGCCTATTTGTAAAGGTTATTCTTTTGTTAAATATTAGAAGTAGTTTAAAGTCTTGAAATTTTACAAATGCCTGAGGTAAATGAATTGATTTGAGCCATGGAAACCTCTTATTTTAGTACTCCAATGGTCATTTCTATTTCTTGGAAATACATGTTTTATTTTAAAATACAAGCATTTATAATCTTAGCTCTATTGAATCAATTACAATATTTGCTAGTATATTTGCTTAGGAACATATTAAAAATTAATCTACCATTCTAGAAAACAAAAATGGACAGAAAAATTCTATGTTCAAAACATGATTAATTTTTTATGTAAAAATTGAAAGTTTTCATCAAAAATGGAAAAATATTGACTTACTTTTAATTTGATTACACTATTTAAATTATACTGAATTTATTTGGCAATTTATTGGGGAATTTACTGAGCTGAGTTCCCTGTAGAAGCAGTGCTTCTGCTGGTAAGCAGGTTGGGGGCTGGGACAGTCAGGTCTGATTGGAGACTTATGCAAACTATCAGAAAATAATGCTAAGGATTAATTCAAAAACTAAGATAAAGCAAGTTCCCTATAACATTGTTATCTCTTGAAGTACTTACCTTTAATATCTCCCATCAAGTAAATATAATGCAATTTTGTAAATTTGTTAGCTATGAGCTACCTATTCTTCCTCACTAATAAACATGTTTCTAAAATAGCATCTCTCTTACATGGAAAAACTGCATGTTGTTTATCTGTTTACTTAATGAAAGATATCTTATTTGTTCCCAGTTCTTGATGAATAAAGCTTCTACAAGCATTTGAATGTAACTTTTTCAGCTGTTTAGGGAAGTGTAAAGAAGTGTGACTGGTGAATCCTACAATAAGAATATGTTTAGTTTTAAAAAACTTAATGTTTTCCAGTTTGCACTATTTTACATTCTCATTAGCAATGAATACATTAATAACAATTACATCCTTGTCTGCAATTGATAATGTCACAGCAGTCAACCATTGTTATAGATCTGTAGCAGTCTTTCATTGTTTATTAATTCGCAGTTTCCTAAGGTAAAGTATTGAGTATGTCTTTTTATATGCTTATAAAGAAGATATCTTTATATATCTTCTTTAGTGAGGTGTCTGTTCAGATGTTATTACCTTTAACATAATATATTTATTTGTAACTCTCTTTCATATTTTAGATGGAAGTCTGTAAAATGCTTTGTAAATATTTTCTTCTAATTATGCCTTTGGCTTATCTTAACAGTGTCTCTTCCAAATGAAGCTTCAATTTGGATAAAGACACATTATTATTTTTTCCTGCTTTGGGCTTTGAGTGTTTCATTTAAAAACTAAACAGCAAACCAAAAATTATCTCCAATGCCTCACATATTTTCCTTTAGCAATGTATAATCTTATGCTTTATCTTTAGATCTATTGTACAACGTCAGTTAAATTTCATGAGAAATGTTAACGTATGTTGAATTTTATATTTTTGGTCTACCAAGAGTTCTACTAAGGAGAGATTACTGTATCACACTGTTTATATTTCTTTGTCAAAGCTCAGTTGACCAAAATCTATGGGTTTAATCCTAGAAATTTAGTGAGTTTCATTAATTCACCAATACTATACTGTCTTGCTTACAGTAGTCTTATAAGTTTTTTGATAACTAAAAGTCTTTAACATGCTAAATACTGAAAATACATACTAAAGTCTGAACTTGCCAATAACACCTAACCACCTAATGACATATTTCTAATCATCTGTTTAACAAAGATATATTATTGTGTTCCCTATTTTTCTTTTGTTTTAAGACAAAATGCTTGACACCCAAAATGAAGAAAGGAAAGGTTCATGTAGCCCACAGTTTGTGGAGATTTCAGTCTATAATCAGCCAGCTCCAAGGAAGAATGGCACATGGCAGAGGGCAAGTTTATGATGGCAGAAAACAGCACAAGCAACAAGAGCGAAAGGGGAGGATCCTGGAGGGATGGTTCTTTCTATCCTCTTATATTGTATGTAGGCCACACTCACTTGAGTATAGCACGCACACCCATAGTCCCAGCATTGGACTGTGAGTCACTGAAAAACCCTAGAAGCCCATCTTCATGACTGCGAGTCTTTGAGGGGATATCCAGACTCGAACCATAACAATTATTAATGTTTTTATATATAGTCATTGAGCAATCTTGAGTTTATCTCAAGAATCTTGTCTCCAGATATTATATTTTTATGTAATACATCCACTATTAAAACTCTTCTATAATTAGTGAATTGTAAATATTTCTAATTAGGATGTGAGTTCCATGGATAGAGATATAAATATTATTGATATCTGTATTGATATTTCTTTCTATTTGCATATGTTCTGGAATTCAATAAATGCTCAATCCATCAATTATTTTATGCAGTATAAGCATAATACACTACAGTGTTTATACTGTGTAATAGATGCACATTTATATGCTCAAGGAGAATGAGAGATACAGATGATCCCAGCTGAAAGAATCAATATTTTGTGGTTTGCTTTTGATCCTAATATTTTTGCCACTGGATGCACTTCTTCAGGTTTTATTTGAAGAAACTCTTGAGTAAGCATAATTTGATTAGCTTGATCAAAATAAAGAGATAGTGACAGTTAAATAGCTAGCTGGAGTTATAATGCCTGTCCATGTGAAACTTTTCTATATACCTCTTATATTGGTGGAATTCCTCCCCTGTGTATTCCTGTGTCTCAATATAGAAGTCACAACCTAATTTTTCCATTTGGTTTTGCAGCTAAAGTGAAGAGACAGACAATCTGACACAGCATAAAAAAATTCCAGATTTTTCGGTAGAAAGTCTTAAAATCAAGTCACTGTCTTCAAATTATGTCCTTTGTAAATGCTGTATTGACTATTCAAGGTGCTTTTCCTTTTCCTATACAATTTGGAGTATCTACAAGATACGTTGAAGTGGAAAGAACTGACTTCTTAACAAATTTGACTATTAAGATTCTTTTCATTTATTTTATTAGGGATTTATTTTTAAGTGTTGTATATATACATCCTCATACATTTCAGTAAATGGACATCTAGTTTATTTTTTGATGCTACTGATTTTTTAATTTCTAAATTTAAATTATTTGTTGTTGGCATACAGTAAAGTAGTTGACATTGTATACTATTTGCATGTCTTGTTACATGGATATGTAATTACTAGTCCTGAGAGCTTCTTTGAAGATTCATGGAGTATACCATCTCTGAACAAAGAATCTTTAATTTTCCTTCTAAACCTATATATATTTTATTTTGGTTTACTTTATTATTTTATTTTATTAATTTATTTTATTAATTTATTTAATTTTGTTTTATTAATTTTGTTTCCATTATGCAGAATTCCCAGAGAGATGATGAATGGCAATGGTGAAACAACATTTATTCTTGATTTTAGCAGAAAAATGTTCATTCATTTTCTAGTTAATCCTTATGATAGCTGCATGTAGTTTTGTAAATATTCTTTGTTAAATATGAAACCTCTCCTGTTACGAGGTAATTGAAAATTTTTTCATGAATGGGTATTGCTTTTTACTAGGTGTTTTTAATGCATCGTTAAATATATGTAATCATATGATATTCCTTCTTTTTACATAACATGAATTGACTGTTGAACATTAAATCAGCCTGGCATAGCTAGGCAAAGTCCCACCATGCTGTACAGTTCTCCATACATATCTTTATACTTGATGTACTAATATTTATAAGGAATTTTTGTCTTGGACTTTGGTGTTAAGGTAATCCTGACCTGCAATGTGTTAACTTGCCTTTTCTGGAACTAGGAATGTAGCTCAGTGGTAGAAATCTTGCTTAGATTTGATCACCAGTACCACACACACACATACACACACACACACACACACACATGCACACACACATACACATACATACACACCAATGTATACAAATATCTCCCACACTCATATTTCTGTACTATTATTTGAAAGAGATTCTGGATGATTCAAATTTTTAAAAATCACTGGTGACATCAATATCTAAAGCAGATGTTTCTATTTCTTTGATTTAATTACTAAATCTATATTTTCAAAGGCATAAGTCTACTTATTATCTGTTTGTGTAAATTTTGGTACTCTGAGTCTTTCAAGAATTGTTTTCAGCCAGGCATGGTGGCTCATGCCTATAATTGGGAGAATGAAGTAGGAGGGATTACTGTGAGTTTTGACACCCGACTAGGCTACATAGTGAGTTCAAGGACAGCTGGAAATGCAGCATGAGAGACTGGCAAAATCACAACAAAACAAAATAAAAGCAAAGAGACAAACAGAGAGAGAGACAGAGACAGACAGAGAATTGTTTTCAAGTTGTAGACCCTTTGTTTTTTCATAATATTCTTTTAATGCTCATAGTATCTGTACTGAGAATTCACTTTTTATTTCTGATGCTGGTTCTTTTATTTTCTGTGGTTATCTTGTCCAAAATTTTATCTTTTTTACTTTTATTTTTGTAAAAAGCTGCTTTTGATTTCATTAATTTTCTATGTTGTCTTACTGTTTATGACGCTGTTGATTTCTGCTTTGGCTGTTTATCTTCCTTTCTTCTTCTTTTAATATTTATCTTTTAATGTTTTATTCGTACATTTATATTCTCCTTAATGTTTACTTGCATCATGAGGCCCTGATACATGTATATAACGCATCTTTATTCTTTTTTACATCCCCATTTCTCCCATTCCCTTCTGTCTTGCAATTTTCCCTATTGTACCTCTCATCTTCTTTTTTTTGCTATTATGTACTTTGCTCTTTATTCACATTTTTGGCTTCTCATATAAGAAAAACACCATGGGATTTTTAATCTATGTGTCTGATTTATTTCATTTAAAATTGTGATCTCAAGGTGCATCCATTTCCTACAAATGACTAAAGCCTAATCATGTACTGCACTGTGTATAAACACAGTACCACACTGCTTTTATCCATTTGTCTAATGGTGTATATAAAGTCCATTTTCACACTTAGCTATTTTGAATGGTGCTGCTACGAATATGTGCTTGCATGTATCACCATAACAGGGTGTCTTTAGTTTTTTTTTTATTTAGAAAGTACATAGTAGTATCTTTTGAGGATTCTCTCTACTAATATCACAAAGGTCATATTAGTTTATTATCACCAACAATGTAGAAGGGCTCCTTTACACCAGGGCTGTGCCAGCATTTGTTACTATCTGATTTTTGATGATCCACTTTTTATGGAACAAGTTGGAATCCTGGTTTTATTTTAATTTGCGTTTCACTTATGGTCAGAGATGTTGAGCACCTTTTCATACATTTATTGGCCACTTGTGCTTTTTATTCTGTTCATTTTAATTGCCCATTTTTTATTTTTTAGGACATCTTTTTTAGGAAATTCTTTACATATTGAGACATTATTCTTCTGCCTGAGGAATATTTGGCAATTTAGCTTCCTATCCTGTAGGTTGTGTCTTCACATTGTTGGGTATTTTCTTTGCTGTGTAGAAGATTTTTAACTTGATAAACTCCACTTTGTTGATTCTTGGTATTATCTATTAAACCACTGGAATTCTGTCCAGGAATTCCTTTTTCTGTTTATGTTTTCAAGAATTTTACCTATTCTAGCTTTTACCAGATAGTGATTCTGTTTTAAAATTTAGATCTTTGATCCAGTTTGATTTTAGTTTAGTACATGGCAAGAGATATGACTCTAAATTTAATCTTTTGTATGTGGAGAGTTAGTTCTTCACGTATAATGACACAAAAGTGTCAAACAGCATGATTTTTTTTTGGCACTTGTCAAAAATCAAGTAGTAAAATGGAATTGTTTTAAATGTTACTCAGCTATTCACATTTTTTAGTTTCTTCTGGACTTTGTTTTCTGGGAACATTCTTCATACAATTTCTATAGTTTTTATCCTTTTAATTTTAACAATGCATTTTATCTCCTAGAATCACAGCTAATTTACTGAATGTATCCTATGACACTGAGAAGGTTGTGCTTTCTGCTATTGTTGGATGCAACATTTTATAAATGCCAATTAAATCAAGATCATTGATAGATTGCTTTAGTCAGTATATTCTTAATGATTTTCTAAATGCTGAATTTCTCAATTACTGATAGAGGTTGCTTGCAGTCTGTAATTGTAATAGTGCATTTTACTATTTCTATTTATAGTTCTGTCAGTTGTTTACCAAATATTTGATGTACTGCTATAAACATATTTAAGACACATAAGTACCCTGCAGAATAGACTCCTTTACTATTATACAATGCATCATTTAAACATGATAATTTTATTTGAAATCTGGTTTTCTAAAATTAATACAGCTATTTTTACTTTTTTCTTCTCTGATCCTTTTTCTTTCCTTATGCAAATCCTATTTTATTACTTATATGATTGTCCTTCTTCTTGAGAAAATTCTTTTAACATTTCTCTCACAGTAAGTATGATAATATGAATTCTTACTGTCTTTATCTAATGTAAAATTTTTCATTGGGTGTTTCTCTTCTAAACTTTTAATAGTTTCTCTCCAATTTTTTTCCTGCTTGCATCACTTTTAAGAAATCCACTGTAGGTCTCATTATCTTAATTTTGTTACTCAGTATATAGTCTTCATTAGAAGTAAGGCTTTTGCAGTTACAATTAGGGTAAGGTTCAAGATGAGAATGTTGAATTAATAAGAGCCTGAAATCCAATGATATTACTCTCGGTATAAGACAGAAAAATGACGCATGAGCGTATATGGAAAATAATGCCATAAGAAAGACGAGTCAAACATTCAGAGCTGAACATAGAAGCTAAGAGATGGCAAGAACTAAGGGCATCACAACATCCTAAAGCCCTCTAAAAAGAAACAATCCTGTTGACCTCCTGATTTCAAATTTTTGACTTTCTGAAGAATCAATTTCTCTTTTTAAGTAGCCAACTTTGTAGCAATTTATTATGACAGCCTTAGGAAACTAACACAGCTTGAAATGCATTTATCTTTGCTGTTGCTTTTTTCCTAGAATTTTTCCATCTTATCTGTTCTTCTGTATTGTCTATTTTTTCCATTAAATCCCTTAACATATTAGCCAGTTATTTTACATTTCCTCTCTGATAGCTGCAATATCTATGTCATATCTTTGTCTGGTTTTGCAAATTTCTTTGTCTCTTGATTTTTTTCTGTTGCCTTTTAGAATTCCTCGTAGGACTTATTGTTGCTGCTTAAAGCAGGACATAAACCGTGGAGTGACAGGAGCTGAGGTAAGTAGGCCCTGAGTGTGAGGATTTATGTTAATCTGAGTAAGAGATGAGCTGTCTTTAAAGTTCTCTGTAGGTGTAAGAACCATAGGTCTAAAACTTTCTGTGGTCATTATTTTTCTCTCTCTGATTGAATTCAGACTTCTGTACACTTCCAAGTGAATGCTTTTCTTTTGGTTGTAATCCATTGTTATTACTGGAGCCTCTTGGAGTGATGGATGATAAATTGTGGGGAAAGAAAAGTAATTAATCTGAGTACATCTCATTCACTTGGTGGGGCTGAGTCCCTGGACTGCAAATTGCACCAGTGCTTCTCAGTTTCCCATCTCATCTCATCGTTAGATGAGATAGTAAGTCTAGAAGAAGCAAAAATGAGAAAAATTCTCCTAAAAACAGGAGTATGTTTTATTACAGTGTACTACCTTGATAATAGTAGGGACCTCTTAAGGAAATACTTGATAATATTCTTCTTCTGCCTACTAAAGATAAAATTTTGTCTTGTCTTCACCCTGAGAATCTGGGTAGGATTTTTGGAGTTAAAATGGAGCAAATTTTAAGTTCCCTGCCTTAAAGCTGAGGTTGCAGGCATTCCCAATCTCAAGTCAGTGAATATGTACAGTCTTAATCACTTTCTCACCACTTGGACACAATACCTGATATCCGTAAGCTGAAAGAGAAGAGGTTTATGTTGTTTCATGTTTTCAGTCCATTGTTGGCTGGCTCCAAGTCAGTGCAGGCTGGTGGAGGAGGTCATAGGAGAGAAAGAGCTGTTCACATCATGATCATCAGGAATGAGAGAATAAAGTGTGGAGCCAGGGGAGGAGAGATGCCTTGTGAGGTCCTGCTCCCAGTGACCAGCTTCTCCTGACCAAGCCCCACCTCCTAATGGCAAGTCATCTCTTCACTTCACCACCACCAGTCCAGTGTCTTTCAAAATCCCTGCCTGAGAGTGTGTGAGGGTTTTGGGACACAGTCTCCATCTGAACCATAACAGATACCCCTGAGTTATCTGTCAGGTTACAACTTAATTATTCCTATCTCTTTATAGCTGGTGTAGCTTCTGCTATAGGTAAATGTCCCTACTGTGACCCCTTACTTGCCTGCCTTCTAGATGACAACCCTGTAAGTTTTGCATTAGGATGAATCCAAACTTTTCTATCAGCATATTTTTTAAGAGTTGAAATACTGACTTTCAAGGGCTTTAAATATCTACTCTTAAAATTGTTCCTAAAATTTCACACAAATGTACCTACAGTGATTTCCTACTGATGTTACCTAATCAGAAATGTTTTGTCTGCCACTTAGTATGGAAATCATTGAAATGGCCTTTCCAACCAAGTTTATTCATGAAGCATTCTTTAAGATAGGGTTTTGCTTTGTAGTTCAGTCTGACTTCATACTCACTATGCAAAGGAGGCTGGAAACATGCTCATAACAAACCTCCTGTCTCAGCCTCCTGATACTGGTATGACAGGTGCACAACATCACACCCAGCTATAAATCACCAAATTGTATGGAGACAAGAGAGAGCATAGGGTAAGTATTATGTGACAACTGGGGGAAATGTGACTGGAGACAGGTAAAGCAATCAGTTGTCTGCACCTAACTCTGTGTCTTATTTTAAGATTCTTGTTTAAGAAATCACAGCATTCAAATAGTCTGAGAGTGGAGTTTTGTCTCTTTTATGTCAAACACTTATGCGTTCAACACTCAGTGATGTTGGTCTATTGAAAATCTAATGGGTATGCATTGTTTAGCTTTGAGACTCCTAAAATTGGTGATGAAGGCAGGCAACTAAAAACAAGTGCGGCTAGAACATTTACTTAGACTTAACCTCCAAGGATTTGTTGAACTTCTGAAAAGTTTACCTGTTTGTTTCCAGCAGAAATATTATTCTAAAGGACTACTACATAACTTTATATGGTTTGCATGGCAAGGAGTATATTATTTAAATTTTAGAAATTGTTTTATAATTTTCTTTATATTATTTCTTATAATTTTTTCATAGTTTTAAACATTACAGCCATGCTTATTTTACATTTTTAAAATAATTTTGTATGTTAAACCAAAAAATAAAAATGATGATACAGAATTTTGGAACAAAATAATAGCTTAACAGTAAAACTATTTTAATGTAGTTTTAAAGTAAATACTAAGTTAATATACACATGTACTCTGCCCCCCAAATAGTGTAATTTTTAAAAAAATATAAATTAGCCTAATTGTTCTTGTAAAGCAATTGGAACATAATATGTACTTTTCTTGCAAAGCAGAAATTAAATGAACATTAGAAACCTAAGGAAAATTACTATTTAAATGGTTTCTTATTTGTGCTAAGTAAGATTAAATAATATATTTATTTGATAATAATCATCTGATTTTCCAGTTACAAAAAGAATGCTTCTATCTGTGCATTTTTAATATAGCTGCATAAAAACTTAACAGAGGTAATTTAGTATACATGTAAAGTTTATTTGCATCTTAATTAGAACTCTGTGGAATCTGATACAATATTGTTTTAAAAGAATAAATATTTTGTCCATACACAGCAGCTTTATATATGTGTAAGCCAAAACCTCTTAGGTAAGCCCAAACCATTTTCCTTTCTAATACAGACATGCAAAATACAGTTGAGTTTGAAACGATAGGTCTGCTCACTAGGAGAGAGATTATAAGACTTTTCTTTATATATTGGTGCTTCAACTTGAATAAACATCTTGTACTACTTTAAACTTGACTACAAAATGTTTTATAAGCTTCTCTATAGTCCTTGCCAGTTATTGAGGTTAATGGTCAATGCAATTGCCATCTCTTATGCAATAAACTACTTTATTTTGTCTGTGAGTGCTCTAAGGAGTAACACAAGCATAAAAGGGGTATTCAGCATACATGAAATATAACCCTATTAGAGTAGCCAACTAAATTACAGAACCTGTGAAGCAGAAAAGCTGCCAACTCTGTAAAATGATGGCCTTTCTATTCTTGAATGAAATGAAATGATAAGCCTGCTGATTTCAATAAAAGAATTTGAACCAAAAATCCAGAGTCATAGAAAATGAACCTAATAAAATTCGAATTGCAGTGCATATAATCTATTTGATGACAGCATTGAAGGGAAAAAGAGGCAGATCAGAATAGGTTTGAATATACTAGCTCATTCTGAAAAAGAAAAATGATGGAAAAAGAATAGTAGAGATAAACTACCTTCTTGATCGCAAAAATCACTGCCTCAGAGCACCCGTTAAAATAATGTGTATGTCCTCCCTGTTTTATCCTAGTCAAAGCCTTGAGTATTTATGATGGTTATATATCTAGATACCCCAAACTAGATTTTTAACTACAGACTTACAAAGGGAGAGAGTGATCAAACTACAGAGGTAGGAGTAGGTGGAAAGACCAAGGAGAGAAATAAAAGAATTAAGATGTGTTACATACATATATCAGCTTCCACAAGGACTGTAGACATTATGTACTGCAAATTAATACTAATCAAAAGGTGGGAAAAAACCCAAAATATAGTGTTAAGTCATGTTATAGTGGTATACTTAATAACAGGATTTATAAAGCATTGAATTTTATTTGAAAATTTGATTAGTCATCTATTTTGTAGCTAGGGCTTTTAAAACTTTTATTTACTTGACATTTTTCCAAAATTTTTTATTTAATTACCAGTTCTTTCAATCTATAATAAAGTTCTCCTTTTTTTCAGTGCCTACAAACCATAAATTCCCAATTAGACTCCTACTAAAACCTAATATTTATAATCAGATATAAATAAATGTTATGGATAAAAGAAAGTAAGCCAAGTTATAGAGAGTTTGATAAATATGATACTTCAAATGGTTTTATTACTATTTATTTTATGGGGGTTCAAACTTTAAAATGATTCATGATGAAAACCCAAAGGTACTTACATAGTGATCCCATAGATAGCAATTTAAAGACATTTTAAGCAAATTTTAAAAAAAAGTAATTTATATAACGTTTGTTTTCCTTGTTGTTCAGCATTTATTACTGAACAATATTTATAGGCCATCGATCTAAAATTTGAATGTGTTTCTACCTCTGCATCATGTTAATGTTTATATTAATTTAGATTTAATCCCTCTAAGCATCATGTGCTCTAAAACAAGGCTTTTGAAATGCAATTAGATTATGGAGTTTAAATAGTTGACTTGCCATAAAAAGGTGGGTTTTAGTCAGAAAAGGTCGGTCATTGTGGGCATGACTGGGGAGGGAAAATCTGCCTTCCTGGTTTCTTCCGTGACTTTCCCTGCATCCCAGGCATCAGGCCAGGAGCAGGTATCCTCTGCCATGCCATCCATCTTGGAGTTGGCCTACCAGGGAAAGACTGAAACATTTTTCATTTTCTGTTTGTATTAGTACATGTTTGCAACGCATAATAATTACTTTCATCACGGAAGTTGGTACATGTGTATAACACATCTTAATTCTTTTTTCATCTTTAACCCTCTCTTGCTTCCCACATCCCTCCATCTCTTGGTCCCTTTCGCTTTTGCAAAAGTTCTATTTCTCTATTTCTTATTATCTGTCTTTTGTTTCACTCTTCATTTGTATTTGAGGTTTCTCATATCAGAGAAGCCATGTGATATTTAGCTTGTTTACCTGATTTATTTCACTTAACATTGTGGTCTCGAAGTACATTCATTTTCCTGAAAATGACACCAGTTTGTCCTTCTTTAGGGAAGAGTAGTGCTCCATTGTGTTTTAGTACTAGTTTTTATTTATCCATTGATCTTTGGTGGGCAAACAGACCATTTCTAAGATTTAATTCCTATGAGTTGAGCATCTATAAACATTGCTATATATGTATCACTATAATAGATCTTTAACTCTCTGGGAAGATACAGTAATTCCCCAATTTAGCAACAAGTTCTATTCCAGGATGGATTCATTTTTAAACCAGACAAAATGAGTCTTACCTACCTGTGACACAAATATGCAATACGTATCGTCTTTGCACTTGCTCTTATCCCCTCCACATCACTGATTTTCCATCAACTTCCAGACATCCTGGGTTCTGACTGAGCACTGTACACTATGCCACCGTACAGTAAGTACACAGCAGCACAACTGTGACAATATCTGACAGACACATGAGCTAGATCTATGATTTACTCACATTTATGAATGCTCGCAGCTTGAGGTCTGTTCATATCTGTGAAATTTTGCAACTTGAATATTCACAAGTCAGAGACTTCCTTTATCAAGAAGGGCTATAGAAATGACTGAAATTTCTAAACTGTGAGCCAAAATAAATATTTTCTCCTTAAATTGCATGCACTAAATATTGTGTCTCAGCAATAAAAAAAAGTTTAAATACCCCCACAAAACATCACATTTCTTGCATATTCCTGGTTAGCAGGTTTTTGACTGGGATAATTGTGAAAACCTTTGCAAAATATTATAAACATATAGTTATTAACCAGTAAGTTCTACCTTATTCTTTCATTTTTAAAACTGATGATTCAATACATGATCTTCAAAGTGAGGTATGCTGCCTATCCTTTTAATAATTTTTTTGGACTTTGAAATAAATTCTGGCTAATTTATTAAGTAGTCCAGGATGGATTTTAATTTGTGTTTCTCCTGCCTCAGTCTCCCAGAGCACTGGCATTGATTAAAAGCACTCATCACCATGTCTGGCCTAGCATTTGCTTTACTAAATATAAGCTATGGGAGTTGCAGGCTACAAAGACAATTGCATCAAAAGTGCATATCTTCAAAGACATCATCCTAAGGGATAGAAGCATAATTATCATTTATGATTAATAGTTAATATCTTAAGTAGCCAGATCTCATCAACTGAACAAAATATGTCCTAGCACCTTGTTGGAGACCACTAGGAAGCAGCTCTGAGCAGGATTTAAAATTAACTAATTGGCTTTCTACGTTTTATCTGTAAGTCTATCCTAGGCCTCGGTTCTTTGCCTGGCAATGGGAGCTGATTCATAGTAAGTGAACCTCTATGAATCACTGGTGCTGTCTGAGACCGGTAGTGGCCTGTGAAGCCAGAGATACCTCAAAGGGCAAGATAAGCATACAGCTGTGGACACTTGGCTCAAACACCAATTAAGCACATAGAGACTGCAGCTGCAGGGATTACTCCTACAGTCTCACTCCTACCATGTCTTCATGATAAGATGGTTCTCCTAATTTGTCATGATTCATTACTTGGAGATGTCCTTAAAGTGACTCTCAAGGTCCTGCTCATTGCCTGTGCTTTCCTCAGCTTCCCTACCCTTTGTTTTGGATCTAATAAAAGTGGGTAGTCCAGAGAAGTCTTTGTCTTAGCCCTCAGAGTTTCAAACTCAGCTAAAGGATTTTGACTATCCTGGAGCCCTAAAATCATACCACTCATTTCATTGTCTCATTTTATTTAAACCTCTGCCATACACTCATTTGGGAGATTGAGGATTTAGGTCAGAACCCAAAACACCTCCGTTTCATATCAATAAATTTGTATCTGTGAAAATTTATGATAGAACTAAGGAAAAAGAGAGACTTTTTATTCATGCAAAGCACCAACAAGACATTCAAGTCCTCTCTCAGAAGGGGCAAGTACTAACAAAAGTAGGAGATTATATATTATTTGAATATTGCTGCTGATTAATATGTATTGCAAATTTGATGGTTTCAAACAAAACATATTTATCATCATAATTTCTGTGGGTGGGAAAGGGGCATGTCTTTGTTGAATCATCTGTTTCAGGATTTCAAGGCTGAAACGTGTGGGTTGGCCAAGGATGCAGCTCATCTGCTACTCAGAGGAGGAAAGTGGGGCGGAATGCACTCAAAAGCTCACTAATTTCCCAAGAGATTTTCATCCTTTGTGGTCTTCAGACTGAAGTCTCTCGTTTCTAGATAACTTTTTAAAATGGTGCTGGCTGCATTTTATATGAAAATTTCATCAGATATGTAAGTTTTTATTTAGTGATGGCAAAGAATAAGGTATACTAATATCATCATTGCATTATCACCCTAAAGATGAACTAAAACTGAAAAAATTTAAGTCCTCATTCGAAGCACACATATCTTTAGATGGTAAGCCTAGCATTTTTAAATATAATTTTAAAATTATTGAAAGACTGCTGTTTTGACTTTCATACTTTACTGCCTTTTAGCATAAAAATAGTATCTTAAAATATTTGTTCAATAATGTGTACTTAAGAATTAGGAAAATATGTAGAATACCTTCACAGAAAGTACTTGAGACAAGGTATATTTACCAGATACACTGTGCATAAACAGTCAGTTACTAAACTGGGGAAATGAAAAGGTTACCTATACAAGGCAGGCATTACTATGATGGAGGACCAGCCAACTCAAGAAACACAAATGTATTGTGGAAGGATGGGTGAGGGTGGTGAAGACTTACCATGGTAAAGTATAAAGTACTGAAAGTAAACTATTTTAACCCCTGATGTATTACTAATTCTATTTTTTTAGAATTCACCGAATCTACACTAAATTCAACTTCAGCAAATGTCTCTTTTCTGTTTAACTTTAATCTCCTTTTGAGTATTACTTTAATATGTGTTAGAATCTAGCAAATTCTTTCCTGCTGTCCCCACAAGAAAACAAAAGCTAGTTTACACAACCAAAATAAGCATAAGTCATTTCCCAAGAGAAGACACTGAATTCTGTACGTCTGTTAACCTTATAAACACTGTATTTCATCGGGGGACTGAGAAATATATTACAAAGTAACAGATTTCTGAATATAATTCCTCACTGTGATTAAGATGGCAGAATTTTAGAATGTTGGAAAACTATACAGCAATGTTGCAACCACTGTATGAAAAAGAAAACATTTGTTGTTAAGGGAAGGTCTGAGTTGGTGGCTAAATATTATATCACATCTTCTCAAATATCAGGACTACAAAGGATCATGTGAGTTCTTCCTAACTTTGTGGTAGACATGAAACGGCCCATTATTTCTCTGTTATCTATAATATTATCGATAACTCCTTTTTCTCATCTTTCTCCAAATCATTATCCTGTCAATTCTCCATTATCCATCAATCAAATTTATTTGCTTATAACTCTTTTTGAATTTATTTACAACTTAAACTGTTTATAGATGAAATTAAAGTTTAGCACAAATAATAATGAAAAAGTAACTACACAATTTATATCAACAATTTACTTAACTAAATCTTGCAAACAACACAAATACCTGTCAAGAGAGGAACAGATAAAAATGATATGGGCTTTTTAAAAATGGAGTAGTACTCAGTCATTAAGAAGGATTAACTGGAGGCTTTTGTAGGTAAATGGATGCAACTTGAGATCATGTTAACAAGTGAAATAAATCAGACCCATATGTATGAACATCATAATGTCTCACTATTGTGAAAAACTGAAGAAGTTAATAAGATCCATAATGTACATTAGATATTGTGAACTGGGAAGAAACTTTAAAAAAAAAATCTATAGTGGCAGAAAATGGAAGAAAGGGAAAAAGAAAAAAGAAAGGATTGTGCTAATTTAGTTTGGATGAGATATCATGCTTATATCTTGTACTTTGAATAATTACTAGGAAGGTAACAATAAGCAATGTATTAATTATTGCACCTCTCATACTAAACTGTTTTGAAACTCTTTTTCATTGTTATTTTTGTTTTTCTTTCCTTTACAAAAACTCTCATCAGAATTAAAGCAGACTTTTATACACACACACACACACACACACACCATTTTATGAAGAAAAAAGGATTTTTACATGTGACTAATAGGATATACTAAGTTATAGGTTATCATTTGAAAAAATGATCTCAAAACAATAAAAATGTATTCCCTGCTAATTATATATTCCAAAATGTATTGACATTAGAGTATATTCTATATTTTTCAAAGGCTTTAGACAGGAAGATGCTGTATTTTGGAAAAAGAACAAAATCATTTGCTCATACATTGATTCCTAAATTTCTACCCAGGAGAGAAATGAGCCAATTTGCCCCATTTTCTTCACCTAAAACTATACAGAGACAGAAAATTATAATCTTTTCATTGGTCAAAGGAGACTAAAAATGATTAGTTGAAAATATCAATGATTCCTGCTCAAAATGAAGAACAAATTGACTTTAATTTTTTAATTTAGAAACTCATTTTATTTTATTGAATGTTTATGAAGTGTTCAAAAACAGTCAGTTAATAGTTATTCTTGGAGAATGAGGGATGCAACCCCCTGGGAGGCATGGACGTGGTAGTACTACATGTACATCATAAGCTCACATAAACAATTTTATGAAATAAGTGCTCTGAAGAAAATCCAGAGAGTAGTAGCTCTCCTGACATCAGTGACATGTTCTCTTTCTTCTATTTATTAGAGTAAGCTTATTTAAAGCAGGATCTGCATCAGGTTATTCACGAACAAATGAAAAGCAAGCAACTGATGTACTTTCTGAACTAATTTCACACATCTTTATTCTTAGGGCAATTAACAAGAAGTGTTATCATCAGAATGCTTTATGAGAAATTTGTGAATCCTCCCTCCTTATAAGATTGCTAATTTGCATTTTAAAATATCAAAATGTTTGTGGATCTCTGAATTTTTTCATCACAAATAAAAACTGACATCCCTGGATATAAATTTTATATTAAATAGTTTTATAAATTGAACCATCTATAAAAAGGACACAGTTTACATACATCTCTTTATATCACTTGTTTCAAATATAAAAATATAAAATAGACTGAACACCGAGGTTCAGGTTGGAAGGACTGAATACACATGCATTTACAGTGGAAACCATAGAAGATTATAACATTGCATGATAATTTGATAGTTCCGTTCTTTCTCCTCAAATGCTACATAGAAAAGAAATACTTTGTCAGGATAATTTAATCTAATGGCATCAACATACAGTGTTTCTCCTTAATTATTACTAGAGATTCTTCATTTAACCCATATATCTTATACAGAAACTGATCAGCAATTATAATATGTACTTTTTTATTTTTTAAAATTTTCTGCATGTACATGACAGCTTTTTTGGTGATACTACTTGTTCATAGCAATTGATCACTTGCCATCTACTGGTTGTCACCTTTTATGGTAGTGGGATGGCCAATAGAAAAACTGATGGATCTTGCTTCCCATATAAGTATCATCTGTGATTTTGTGTTATGTCAAGGGGGCAGTCATCTCTTTATTGGACCCCAATGTCATAACAATATGAGAAACTAAAGGATATAAACTACAGTGATAGTGATTGTTTTGGTCGGCAAAGGAGAGAAAGGCAGATTGAGACTTGTTTTAACGAGAGGGGATGGAGTTAATAAACACAGATGGGAGTTTTGGGTCGACCATACCTGTGAAAAGCCTCATGAGATCCCTTAAACTCTATGTAGTTTATTCCTTTCATTTCATCTGAAGTTATAATCTGAAGTTTCAGATGAAACTTGTTTTATAACTCATAGTTTATAACTCATAGTTATGACCTTTCACATAATAGTATTCTTAAAAAATAAACAAAAATAAATAACACAGAAAGATCACATCAACATTTTTCCACCACTTTTCTGGAATAGCAGTAGGCTAAATGCAAAATAGTTGTGTATATAAACAAACAGAATTCCAATTAATCTGAGACAAAAGCTGTTATGTTTGATTAGAAACAGAAAGAATTTAAACTTGATATTATTTCTTTCTGAATTATCTGTTGCTAACTGGTTTATGTTATGGTTATTATTTAGATATTCCCCAAAGCCTCATGCACTCCTACCTGGGGCTTTGCTGAACTGGCAGGATCTAGGGCATGTGATACTAGGATTAAGACTGTGTGATAATAAATTAGTCCAGTGATTGGAATTAGCATAGTGCTGGTTGGCAGCATCCAAAAGGATGGCAACAGGGATGGGATAAAAGGGAAAGGCAGGCTGGCTGCTTGTTGCTCGCAGCCTCCTTTATCCTGCCATGCCATGAGCCATTTCTCCTCTGTAATGTCTCTCCACCATACCACCCTGCTTTGGAGCCAGCCAGATATGGACTCAAACTTCCAAATAAGTGAGGTGAAATAAACCTTTCCTCCTTTTACTTCTGGGTGTTGGATATTTTGTTCTAGCAAGGCTAAACATAACTAAGAATTTAAAACATATTTTGATGTTTTCTATATTTTACTATAATTATAATTATAAAGAAGAAAGTATGAGAAAAATTGTAAGCAATATGTTAAAAGATACACAACTAATTGAATTACAACCACCCAATATGACAAAAGTGCTTTAAACTTAGTAATCAGGGTCAGATCGCCCAGGTTTAATACCTACTGTCAGCAATTTCCTGTTTTCTAATATGTGACACTTTTCTTATTATTCACTCTTCTGTCTTTGAAAATGTGAGTATTAATAACACTAATCTCAGGGATTAAGTATAAGGGTAAAAAGTAAATGAATAGAAGAACCTATGCACATAGCAGTGAATAAAACTACTTTGTGGATTATCCTCATTATTGTATTATAGATGATGTGATCACAAATTAAATGTTAACATTTTAAAAAATTATTATAGTGAAGGACACATTGACATCAATTCCCTGCAAAATATTCCTCCTCAGTTTAAACACACTATCTCATCATGGTTGGCACTTTCTGAAGCTGTCCCAGAAGTCCCTTTATGTGAATTTCTTTAGTCTTCTCATCTTATCTGCTTGCAAGTCCTGAATGGATTAAAAAGCTTTACCTTTCATTATTTAACTTTGGGGAAAATGGAGAAATTGTACAATGCCAGGCCCAGGAAACAAGGTAGAGGGGGACACACTGTAATGTTTTACTGAAATTTCTATTGAGTGGTAGTTGGGCAGCAGCATTCACCACCTTTATCACAGTTTATAGACATTCATAAGAGAATTTCAGAAGTGCTACAGAAAGTGGCAAAAAATGGTGGGATAACTATTCTGTAAGCAAGGAAGAATATTTTGAGGGACATTAAAGGCAATGTCTTTTATTGTAACAATGTTTCAAAATTTAAACATCAGTAAAATACTTCAGTCACTGCACATATGCATGTATGTGTGCATGTTTGTGTGTGTATAATCACAGTTCAGTATATAGAACTAATTCTTCTATACAGAAAATATTGACTCTAAAAATAAAGATAAATTCCTGTTACCATAATCCTAATAAACCACTCACACAGTTTATTGTTTGTTTATTTGTTTGTTTACACTTCAATTCAGGCATCACTGATTTGAAGATTTTTGCCTTTCACCTGGAGACATAAAATGATTTCCTTTATTGGAAATTAATCTGCGTCCTGTCTGTTTTAATTTTCCTAAGTCAAAGAACAAATAGACAAAGAAGTTGATTAGACTACTGACTTGGATAACTTATTTTAATTATCAAGAGAAATTTGATGTTGATGATAAAAATGTAGCAAAAGGAATAAATGAAGCTAGAATGCAGCTTTTATTATTCTTAGGCAGCTTTTACTATTATTCTTAAATCAAATATTAAAAATACCATAAAAGTAAAAGTTACTGAATATTGAAAACACTTAATAATGAAAGTATAAATCACACTATGAAACAGTCATTCTGACTGCTGACTAATGAATAATATACAATGGAAAATGTAAATATGAAATATGATATTGTGACACCATACATAAAGGAGAGCTTTGGTTGTAATGAATCATGTTTTTCCTACAGTGTTTTGTATTCTTGGTCAACTGTGAGGTCTACTGTTGAAACTTGCAAAAGTATTCTTCATTTATATTGCCTGGCATTCTACCTATAGAATTCTTTTTAAATTATTTTCATAGTTTTTATTTCTGCCTGTGTCTGGTCTTGTATGTTGTGTATTTTGTCCATTAAATTCTAACAATGTTAATCATAATCATTTTAAATCCCCTGCACTATAAATGTCTGTATTATATTTGAATATGGCTCTGGTCTTTCTTTTTCTATTTAGACTGTAATTTTCCTTTCATTTCACATGATTTTTTGATGTTTTTGATTTGATGAAAGCTGCATGTATTGTTTTGGATAATAAGAATTGGCAAATAGGACTTCAGTATGAGATTTTATACTTTCCTAGTGTCTTGGTTATTTTATTCTTATTGCTGAGACAAAATATCCAATGCCCAGAATTAAGGTAAAAAAGGTTTATTAAGCTCACAATCTGGGGAGGTCTCAGTGCATATTTGGCTGGCTCAAAAGCACAGTGGCACATGGCAGAGGGAAACAGTTTATGGTGGCAGAAGACAACAAAAGCAACAAAAGCCAAAAAGGGAAGAGCACAAGAGAAGGCTATTTCTGTCCTTTTTATTATATATAGGCCACCCACCCTAGGGTGGATATAGCATTCACACCCTTAAAACCACGAATCAATCACAAATTCTAGACGCCTGCCCCATGCCTGTACAAGGGTTTTGGGAAGCATCAGGCACAAACCATACCACCTAGCTAAGAGCTGGAGATGAGTCTAATGTTTGTTATTGTTTATAGGTAGTACGGAATTCAAATTTTCCTAGTGCCCTTGTTTCCCTTCATCTTCTTGACTTTGAGGGTTTTAGTTGTACTATCCCTCGGTTCAGTAGCTGTTTCAGAGGCAACCCACTGCTGTCATGTTAGAAAGGTCATAAAGTGTGCAGTGGAAGAAGATTACGTTATAATCTTCTGATTCGGGTGTCTTGTGGGCCTGTATAATAGAAACGTAACTTGCAAATATTTCTGCCAAACAACCTCCCAATTCCCATTTCTCCCATCTTTAGTTGCAGCATTTCCATTCTAATGATTTGAATTGCCTTCTCTTACTGAGTGTAAAAAGTCAAGATAACTGTAGCAGGTTAAATGGGACCAAGTTGTGTTACTCTTACAGTCATCAGGTTTCGGTATTGCCTTCTTGACCTATTTTTCCCTGAATAATCATTTGTTAGGGAGAAGTTTTGGAATTCTCACTGTTTGCTCTTCTTAACTCACTTCAAAAACCATTAGGAGGATCGTTTTAAAACATAGTTATGAAAATCCAGTGGATTTCTTAAGTGTAGGGCCATGGACATGCTCAGTGTCCCTCTGCTGCATTCTAAATCAAGGAGCAAATCAAAGTCACAACTTCAGTTTATGCTGCGCTGAACCTTCCACTCCAGGTAAGTGGGTCTCTGATCTTGTAGTACTATGCCTGCCTCTCCCGATTTTATGATCACAATTTACCCTTTGATTTTAGATTTTGGTAGATATAAAGAAAATCATTCTTTTTATATTTGCTTTCATTGTCATAAGGTTAAGAGTTGAGACTCTTAAATTCTGTGTGTAGTAGCTGAAACTACAGCAGTCAGATTAAAAATGGAAAAAAGAAAGAAATTATAAATATATTACACACGATACAGTATATATCTTCATTTTAGAAAATGAAATTTCTTGGTTTTACCAACTATGGGTATGAAAATGTTGGGTGTTTCTATCAGGTGTAACTTTAAATGTGTTAAAATTTGGGAACGAATCCCCCCTTTTTTTGTTTTTATACTCTACTAATTTTAATATTTGTGCATTCTTTCTAAAATGAGAAATGAGTATTTCCTTAATTTCTTTAAGTTAATAATTTTATAATGTAAACTTTTATCTTGTTTGCCAAGAAACTATGGTCAGAAACTGTAACCATTGTTTTTCTCAATTTCTAAACTTGTGTTGGAACTATTAGAAACAATACTTTGGGAATAGAAAAATCAATAAGTCTTTTGATCTTTTTCTTTCCAATGTCACTTCCCCCTATGGTGTTTTAGATGCTTGTAAAATTTTTCTGAGTAACAGTATTTTTTACACTTATTTTTTTTTCTTACTGTTACTTTAGGGAATGATTGATCCTGATCAACTTGTCAGCATTTTCTTTTATTTAGTTGGAAGAATGCATACTTTTCTGAAACTCTGCAAATATTTTTCTCCTTCATGGGGTATAGTAGGTTCATACTACTTGCAGTGAGTTGGAACATAAAATTATTAATTTGAACCTAAGGGGAATAGTTTTGTTAAATAAGAGTATATGAAAGGGAAAAATGTTACAAAAATATATAAAAGGCTATAAATCAATTAGATAAGATTCTGTAAGGTAGATAAATATTTTAGATTTCACTGAAAGTATGAAGCCACTGACACATTTTCTCTTGATACTAGGCTTAATATTGCATCTTAAAACGCTATTTTATTTTCATTTTTTGAAAACAGATGGGTTAAAAAGAGCTTACACAATTACAGAAGAACATTATATCTGTAAAGTGATTTGGCATACAAAATGTCCAATTTATTTGCTCATTTAGAGGTTACATTCTCAAATACTCTCTAAATGAGATAGTAGATTTTAAAATTTTATATTCATGTAAAATGTTACATCTATGTTATCTTGTATAAAAGTCATGTTAACTTTTTACTGGTATATATGGGAAAAGTCTGGCTTATAACCACTAGAAAATCTGCTATAAAGAGTTATCAAATCAGGAAATATCAAAAATGAGAGCCGAACCAAAACTTTCTGGATAAAGGACTCAGTTCTTCATAAGAAGTACATATTTTACTTTACCTGTCCATGTAAGATGTGACTCTTCGGTACAAAAATAGATCTATTTTTCTAAAACACGGCAAATTTTTCCTTTTCCCCCCTTTTTATGGGTAGATTCCACTCAAATCGCATGTTGTGTTCTGAGGTTTCTTTTTCTTTCTTTCTTTTTTTTTTTTTTTTTAAATTCTGCGAGTGTCATATTATACAACAAAAGTACCTGAGCTCTTTGTTTTGCATCTTGGTACCAGGGGATGGAACTCACAACCTGGCGCTTGCCAGGCAGGGGATTATACCACTGAGCTAAATCCCCACCCCCCTGCATCTTTTTTCTAAGTTTCATAAGTGCGTGTTTTTCATTTTATGCAATGATCCGGCCCGCGGATCAGTCCGTGGGTCTCACCTGGAAAGGGAACGGGGATGGCGGGCAGGGCAAGAGGAACGAGAGACGGAGACAAGTTGAGCAGTTCCAATCAAGGCTCCTTTATTGAGGAAGTGAACATGGTTTATATAGGGTGAGGGCAGGAAATTGTCGTCATCAGGCAGAGATGTTGTGGAGAGACTGGATAGGTTGCAGTCATGTCCGGCCAGGCAGAGAGGGTCATGGGTAATGTAGGCAGCCACACCAAATGCCCACAGGAGGGCGGGATGGGGCGGCAGCAGTGAGGCTATCCCGCCGCTCCCTACAATGCAAAAAGTTTTTTCTTTTAGGAATCTCCTTTCCTCTCTGCCTCCTATCCTCTTTCACTCTTCACTTTTCTCTCTTTCCTTTATTTTTTCATAATCAATAACTTTTATAGTTCAAATTTTTATGTGCCTCTGAAACACATATGGTGAGTCCGCAAAGTAATAGCGCTAGGAGGGGTCCATTCTACTCTGTGAAGAAACAGCCAGAAGACAAACCTTGTGAACCACGGAGGGCAGCGGTCTTCAACAGACCCTAAATCTTCTGGCACCTTTGTCTTCAGCTTCCCAGGCTTCAAATCCTGGTATAAAGATTTCCATAGTTTATAAGCCCCTCAGTGTATGCTGTATTGTTAGATTAACTTGTATGGACTAAGAATAACTAAAAGAAGTTTGAAATTTTATACTAACGCAATGTATTATGTTTCATTTTAATTTTCCTGAAATCATAAAATTCTTAATTTTTAAAGACTCACATCCTTTCTTTATTTGTTAAGAAAAATCCACAGAAATTAGTTCAATTTATTTAATACTCATAATTGCTTGTCTGGTGTTAGACACTTGCTAAGTTCTATGGAATGAGTGTACAAGTAAACCTCAAATCATAGTTTTAACTATAGTTAGCACTTTTAAACAACTTGCATGCATGAATTGCCTTTTAGCAAGGATACCTCTTGCATTATAACATCAACTTTGCCTCCACAATTAGAGACAGCAAATTTTTAATATCAGAAATTAAATTTGTGCAAAGCTAATACTCAAACTATTTTGTCACAGTGGTAAAATGCCTCCAGGTTCTGATACTGCTGTAGCTGGGTAGAAACAAGCCGCTCAGCTGAGAAGCAGCGTAGAGAGCTGATTGGGATGTTTAGTGTGTTTATGCTTGAAAAGGATCTCTCCTCTCCTCATCATGCTACACTTTTGATTATAAACATAGATATGTTATTTCTTTTTTGGTTGAAACATGACAAATTCACTTAATGCCACATTGAAAAATATCACTTATTTTAAAAAGTCTATCTTACTCAGAGTGCTGCAGGATTTTCAGATAGAGACACAGAATGTGGAGGCCTTTTCTCTGGAAGCAGCTTTAGTCATGCTCGCTCTGACTCAGCAGATTCCTAACCCAAGCCTGAGTGCTTGTGGAGCATAGTCTAGTGCTCCCTTTTACACATTTTTGTGTCCTTGTCTCCTTTACATGGGCATATACTCATGTTTCAGTGTGGTTGGGTGTACACTAGCATTCTACAGTGTGGTTGGGTGTGACTTATGTCACAGTTATATCAGAACCCCACATGGAAACACAGAGGCTGATATTGTTACATTGCAAAATTTCCAGCCCTTGGGGTTTGGGAGGAGCCCTACCACATTACCCACTTTGATGCTCCGACCTCATTCTCTTTTGGGTTAAAGAGTATCGTCCTAACTCAGGATATATTTTCATAACATCGTCACATCTGCAGCCATTTTCGTTTCAACCATAGTTCACTGAGGCTGAAGATGGAACCTATAACTAACAGAGCCAGGCAGGGCAAGATCAAATAGGTTCCCAAAATCACATATGTAATACATGTGGATGTTTTGAGTCTTCCAAAAGTTTAAAACCATCCCCCAAATAGCTCCTTGGAGACTCAGCCTTTCCAGATCTGAGTTGGAACATGAGCAATTTTCCTCACTTGATCTATAATCTCTGTGACCTTTCAGTCAGAATCTATTTGTGGTCAGCAGTTGCTTAGGTTAAATTTTCCACAAACCTCTACCTAAGAAGCAAGCAGATAATCTAAGGCCAAACGATTTCGATGGATACCAGTGGACATTTCGGTCTATTGTTTGAGTAATAAGTTAAAAGCCTTGATGATTTTATTAGTTATAATTTCTACAACAGTCTGCAGTCTAGCTTTGCAGTTTACCATATAGATAGCATTGCAGTAACCTCAGGACTCACTTCCAGGCTGCAGGTTCATTCAGGGGTCATTTGTTCTCTTTCCAATTGCTAATTTTCAAGGTATATCATTTTCTATGGGTCCCCCTGTCCCCATACATTTGAACCCCCAGATGTTTTCCCCTGGAAAGTGGGAGTAGAAAGGAACACAGACAGATCATCCCTAGCACACAAGACCCTGACTAATTTGGGGAAAGTACAGCATATCTGATTCTTCTGCATATTCAATACAGTGTATCTGCTGTCTGCCATTTGATGTCTGCATCAACATTTTGTCCCAGACCCACCCCCTTGATGAGAAAAGTTGGACAAGAGATGAAAACAGTTGTTCTAAGTAGTGTGAGAGCCCCACCATTGGTTCTTCAGGACAGTTGAGTTGTAGGACATTTGATCCAAACACAACAGGCTCCCTGCAGAGACACTGAACCATCCTTTCCACTGGGTGAGATAATTTCTGCAGTTCTGATCTACAGTCTCTGCTAGAGCTAAAAGGTAATTTGGGGTTGTGATGGAGATTGGAGAGGGGCTGCTTTCTATTTCTTCATAAAATAAGTGAAACAGAGAAATCCTGATGCAGTATGGTCCCTTAGATGGTTGTGACCCTCTTGAAATATAGTACAGTTCTTGGTCATTACTTTACATGTATATCCTAATCTTTAGTCCATTTTTCCTCTTTGAGCCTCCTGGATAAAAGATAGCAAAATTAACGGAGTTGCAGATTTCCAATTTACAGTTAATAGTGGCAGCTGCCTTTTGGAGGAGTGCTGCCTTATGCTTAACTTTCTAAGTAGCCCGAGAGACACAGCTTCAGTGGTAGCAATAAGACCAGTGGCCACTATTAACAGAATGGGACAAAGCCTGTTCACACATACACTTGTCATTGTGCTGTGTTCTTGTTTCCATATTAATTGTCCACATTTTAGGACTATCCAGAGATTTTTACTAATTGTGGCATACACATAAATAAAAGAGTATAATTACTGGCAAGTAGGGTCTGTATAACCTGGGTTTTGTTAACTAATGTTTCTTTACCTTGGGAATATTGGACATTGGACCATTTTGCAGTCAGGGAGTGCTTTTAGTCAAATCAGGTGTACTGATTTTCATTTGGCGGAGAGGATGGGTTGTCTTATTATGTGCGCATTAGGGGAGCTTATCTTCCTTAAGCTTAAGGAGTGGATGTGGTAACATCCAAGTAACTCCCTGGCCTGATCTGGTTAGGCAAATACGTAGGACACATGATGGGGACTCTGGTTCAACAATGGGACCCTGAGTATAAACAGGCAACTAGTACAAAGTCCCCTCCACAGGAGGACAGTGAGGGCCAGCAGGCACCTCTTGACACATTTCCAGTCAGCTGGGGTAGTCTTACCAAGGACTATAGCAAAATGTTGGGCTAGAGATCCAAATACAGCTAAGAGAAAGGGGTGACAGAACATGACAGATAGTCACAGAAAGCATGTAGCCCCTCTGTGTTGCCAGTTGGTAATGACCTCAGTCTTCTGCTGTGCATAGACTAGTCAGTCTCCAGAGTGACTAAAGCAGGGCTGACATCTTTCAGCGATGCTTCTGAGGTCCTCGTCTGCTTCCTTAAGATCATTCATCAGCTTACAAGGCTCCAGTGAACTGGAAATGCATTTCCAGTCTTGAAATACTGGCTTTACTCTGCTGCAGTGAATCTAGAAAACTGTGTTATCCACATTTGCTCCAGTGGGGATGGATAGGACAGCAGTAGATTGGCCCCTCCGAAGAGTTCAGGGACTGACCATCCCATTCTTTCACCTACACAGCATCCCTTGCATTAAAGAGTGAACATCTGTGGTCTAACTCAGGGGAAATCATTCCTTAATGCATTGATGTAGGATGGCTAAGGTTGAAACTAACAGAAGTTTTTACAATTTCCCCCTCATATGTTTGGAATCTTTTGCTTCATACTATGTGAACAGATGTTCATTCTATCTTTTGTGTTTCTTCACCAGGCGTTTGTTAGCTGGACTAAATAGGGGAGATGGTTTAGTAAAGTCAGCCACTAGGCAGGAATAAATAAACTTTAAATAACATATGACCAATGCATGAGCACTAGAATGGGAAGGAGAATTTTAATCAGCTGGCTCATAGACCTATTTCAACTGCCAGCAGGAATTAGCAATTGGAGCTATCTATTTATGTGTAGTCTACATTACTTTAACTTTTATATTTTTAGTTATACTTTTGTGTGGGCTGTTTAATGCCAACTTAAAGTGAGACCAGTATTAATCAAAATTAACCTTTTTTTGGTCAAACATTAAGGTCAGTTAAGGGTTCCTCTGGATTATTTTTCAGCCCATGTGCAGAGTCTCACATTTCTTCTGTCACTGGTAGCTGCCAGGTTGGGTCATGGTCTTGTTTGATCATGTAGCTTCCCATGGAAGCAAGGAAGACATTTCTCTCCTTAGTGACCCTCCTTTTAAGAACACTGTATCTCAGTTTATTCCTGTTCTTTGGGGTCTACTTTCCCTGCTCAAGAGGCTGCTTGACTTACCAAAATTGTACGCTCTTCTTGGATGGGTCTCCTCCTATTCTGGGTGTTTGTCAAAATTGATGGGCCAGAACAAAATTAATGGCCTTCCTCTTAGCCCACTTAACTTTCTAGTTTTAGTCCCTAAACCTCAGTTGTTGAATACCCAGAATAGTTAAACCACTATTGCAGTTTTTACTCTTAAGGAAAAATTTAGGGTTTTTAAAATGATACATTTATAAAACATCTTTAGAACTCTTACAAATTTAGGAATTAGTGTTAATGGCAACATTTAGACTTATTAACCAATACAAATCTGTCTCACTTATATAATACCAAAATTCCAATTTAATCAAAGTGTATACATGTAAATTTAACCAAGCGCATCCTAATCAGAGAACTTTATTGCTTTAGACATAGAGAAGTTAACCTTCTACTTACAATCAACTTAAGTATAAAGTAATAATTTATTGAATAACTGTTGTAGTGTGGCACCATAATACCCTGGGAAAACTGGATAAGCACAAATCAGTGGAGAAAGTGGACAAATTTTGCTCTAGGCAGCTCCTTTTTCAGTCAAAGAGAGCAGTTCTGTGCAATGGTTTCCCAAGTTCAAGGGGCTCCCACTTAATTATCATAACAATGACCTTAAATGATTCATCATAAGGGTTAATATTTTAAACTACTTTATATATTATCCTTGACAAAGTAAAATGCACATACAATAATAGGCATTGCACTTACGAAATTAATTTTGGACTTTATCTTGATTATCTAAGTTGTCTACCAGTATGGATGGCAACATGTCACCAATCTTTAAAATATCTTAATTCTTATGAACTGATGCAAATTAGTCTACTTGTTAAGCTGTGTGAACCACAATATTTGAGCTAATATCATGAGTGTCCATCTATCTATAAGGTGACCTAAGTAGGACATATAATGTAAGATCCCTAGAGAAATATCCACAGTTTAAATGATACATAACTTTCAGACTTGAAGGTTTCTATTTGTAAGTCCCATGTGGCTCTGAATCTCTTAATGCTCATCCTGTAAGTGGACTTAGCTATTTCAAAAACCCTAGAAAAATAAATAAACTGTTGTATTAACCAGGATTAGAAATTTTCCAAGCAAAAGTACAGTTGATTTTAGCATCTTAGTGGTGGAACAAAATAAAATATATAATTTGTACAAAATCTAATATGAACACAGAAAAGTTTCAGGAGAAACTTTCCTCTGGTATTAATCCATATGTTTTATTGTTTTGTTTGTATGAAACCTTTATTCCACAGGTTTTTGTAACTGCTACCCAAATGAGAAAAGCTGGGGAATACCAAACTTATTGAACATAATATATAACCAAAAGTCACCCAATTCATTGATGAAATTTGTTCAATTTTAAGGAGTATAATCTTCACAGGGCCAGAAATAATGGTGAGGACCATGTGTAAGCAATTTATAAGATGAACGAAGGGAAGGACTTCAATGAATAGTTTATCAAAAGAGTTATTGTAACAATGTTTCATAGAATTTAATTTATAAAATAAAGAAAACAAGGATAAAGGAATTTGGTGGATCATGCACAACAAGAAAGGTGCAATGACAATAATTCCAAAAGTAATTATTCCAAAACTGCACAGAGCTTTGATGACAATGAATACGAGACTAAGGGAAGTGGAAGAGTGGAAGAGGAGGTCAAAGAATGAGCTCTGAGAAACGTATTTTCGATTTTTGTGTCTCATAACATTCATTTCCAGTGGTGTTTACTGCCAGTGGGAATGAATAACTAAAGCAGTTCACAGGAGAATGTATTGGAAGTGAATAATTCACTGTACTGAGAAGCTGAGGGATTGGAAAGGTCATGTATATGGATGCTGCAGTTTCCTGAGGTGCTGAAGACCAAGGGAAATAAAGTAAGAATGTTTACAGAACTTGTATTACATGAAAGAGAGATGGTGGGCAGTATAAATAAGGAGAAGTAACTGATGATTTGAGGAAAGATAGGTTCCTTTCATCCACACCCAAGGACAGAGATTGAGGACATAAAACAAACACACACACACACACACACACACACACACACACACACACACTGGTATACTATGACACTGCTGTAGGGCGATCCAGGGACTGTGAGTGTTTGAAAGATTCATAGACTACAAAGAACTAGATTTTTCTGTCTCCAGCATCTGAGGAGTCAAGAAGTGGCAGGAGTTCGAGTCCAATTATGGAATATGCAGAAGCATACGACTGACTGTGAAGTTTTGGAATTTTAGTCATTTCTGAAATAAGGCTATAAAATGATTAGATTAATACTGACAACTTCTTGTGGGAAACTGTATAATCAGTTCTAATTATTCTTTCCTCATTAGGACTATTCTGTTAAACAATTTGTCAGTACACATCATATAGGTCAAGGGCGGGGCAATCATACCAAAAGCATGAAATTCTGTGCCCATTTTTAAATCTTGTTTGGCAATGAAGGGAAATTGTCACAGGGAATGCTTGAACATTATATATGCATTTTTAATTTTAGAGCAGTATAAATTAAGGTCAAAGAAGAGGCAGTAATGCTAAGATGTCTTAATCCTCTGAATGTTTTTCTGAGTGAAAAACATGCAATAATAGAAATGTCTATGTTAACGTTCTATTGCTAATATTTTAAGGTCTATAGTTACAAGTACAAATCCAGCAAAAGCCCATCTACATGAACATGTGCTCTAGAAATTTGAAAGTGTCTTTTTAGAACACTTACTAAACCTTTTTAGTACACTTACTAAACCTTTTTAGTATTTAGTTTCCGTGTCTGTGAAACTCTACCACATGAAGCTGTTATTGGAATTAGATGAAATAAATATATGCAAAGCCTTATGAAAATGCCTCCTACAGAGTTTTTGGTGTTATCATTATTATTATAAATAATTGTTCTCATCAACTTTTGTTGAAGAAAGCTTCCAAAGAATGGTTGAATCAATTTTCTATTTGTAGAATAAACTACATGTGGTCATTATACCAGTAACTTATAAAGGAGATTGTTAGAATTTTTTTCAAGAAGGAGAAAAATTGTTTTTAATTGTAGGTAATAAAAGATTTAATATTTAGACTAATATTGCCAGAAACCAATATTTAATTATTTTATATTTAATTAATTCTAAACAAGTTGGTGTTTTAGTGTTCTGTGGTTCTAACCCTGACCAGGAAAATGTAGGAGCTGGAAAAACTAGCACAGACCTTTATTTTAAATGGTGTTTCAGAAGCAAACCAATTAAATATTATTTCTCAAACTTAAAAGATTATTGTTAAGTTTTTGAAACTCAAGTCAATAATTCTTTCATACTTTAATTGTAAAATACAAATCAGTGTGCATAACCATCAAGTATGCAAATTTGGTGGAAGTGGTAGGAGTGTATATTTCGCATTATGGCAACTTTGCTTTTGTGGTGTGTATTAGAATTTGACATCATATTTTTATCTACTGCATGAACCAGTCAGGCAGATTTCCAAGTTTTTTTGAAGGGCAAAAAAAAAAGATTATAACTTGTGTGATGAATTCTAGTCATAACACAATGCAACTCAAGAACCACTTGTAGGAAGAGTACACATTTTTCATTGTTTATTTGTTTCTTTGTTTTGTACTCATTTACTTTTAAATTATGTTTAGCTGAATTAAGCACATACTTTTTAAAAATGATTTCACATTTGAAAATTTTTAAAGTTATTTTTTTCTCTCTTTTTTTTCTGCCTTTCCCTTTCCTTGCCACCCTGTTATCTCTAATACTTAGATGATGTAGTTCAAGAAATAACTATTTCAACTATTTAAGTGTTACTTTACTAATGTCAAATAATGGTATGATTACTGGCTATATAGTCAAAGAAAACAAAACCAATATATTGAATAGGCATATGCAATTTCTGTGTTTTTGCAGTTATTCACAATAGATAAGATATGGAATCCATATAAATGTCCACTGGTAGATGAATGGAGTAAGGAAATGTGGCATATATACACAATACAATACCACTCAGTCATAACAAAGACATATCACGTCATCTGTGGCAACATGGATAACACTAAAAGACGTTACACTGAATGAGATAAAGCAGACACAGAAACACAAATATATTCTCTCTCGTATATGCAGGCTAAAAACCTTGATTTTATAGAACAAGAGAATAAAATGATGATTCCTAGAGGCTGTAAATAGCAGAAATGTAGCAATTATTTACTTCTTTTCACATCACTTAATTTTTATCTTTTAATGTTTTTACCTCTAGTTAATAGTAAAAATTATAATTAGGAAACATAATATCTAGTGTTCTAAAGTAGAATGATAGTAATTACCAATAATTTATTATATGCTTCAAAACAGCTAGAAAGAAAATTTTTTTTTGTTTTTTGGTGGTACTGAGTTTGACCTTAGGGTCCTTTCATAGAGCTACAACTGCAGTCCTTTCTAAAATTTGCGATGGGATCTTGCTAAGGTGGTAATTTTCCCAGACTGTGCTCAAACTTGTGATCCTCCAACCTCAGCCATGCGGAACGCTGAGCTAAAGAGTATTTCACCACACCCAGCTGAAAAGATGATTCTGAAGGTTTTACCACAGATAAATGATAAAAGCTTGAGCTGATATATGATAATTAGCCTGTTTTAATCATCACTATATAGAGATATATAAATATACTAAAAATCGCAATATACCACAGATTTTCATATTTATATATCAATAAGCATAAATTTAAAATTGCTGCAATGGGTAAATGAAATTTTAATGTTTTCATTTTATTTCCTTAAGTAAAATAGCCTTCAATGAATTATTAATATTACTGATATTGATATTATTGATATTCTTATGAATTATTAATTGCTACTGATATTATTATCTTAATCATCCTACTTGGTTACTGTTTATATTTCACAAACATACATGTTAAAGTCGAAGACAGGCATGTTTTTGGTTCCTCTTTTTGTAACTGACATATTTATCTTTAATGCAGAATAATCAAGGGGTAAAAATTACAGTAATTCTGTTTCAGAGAGTTCCTATATTTCAAATCTTAATCTCTGTATTTAACTGGTGTGGATTTCTGTCTGAGCTTCATTATTTTTTAATTATAAAATCTTGCCAAAGATTAATTAACTCCTTTGCTTCATTTATCTTGAAAATTAAAGTTATACTGTATGTAATTCTTAGAGTAATTCAGAAAAAATATATGAAGTTATAGAATAGTCTCTGGTAAAGTATAAAAACATTAAACGGAGCTAGCATTAATCTCATATATAAAGTCTTTTGAAGGAAAATATGGTGAAATTTATTTTGTAAAAATAGTTATCTCTATGCTATTTTAGCATATATTTGTCCAAATTTTTATTTTACTATTACTTAAAATATTTGAATTTGACTATTTTTAAAATTGCATAGTTAAGAGTCTGTATTTTGTGACACTGTTAAAATTTTATTTTAAAAAGTGAAATTCCATAAATTTAATGTAAAGTCACAAAATGGGTCATATCTGTTATCAGTTTTTCTTGATTCCTTTTCATTTATGTATTATTCTCTACAGCCTTTTTAAAAATTCTCAATGTTGTGATTTTATAATCTTTTTTAGAGAATTGTCTTTAAGCTATACATTTACAGCTGAATTAAAATACTATCTTAAATTTTATATTATATTATATTTTATATTAAATGTATCATTTTACATAAAAGCATAACATTTGTACATATTATAAAGTGCTTTATTATGCTTTGCTACATGTATTCATTGTGTGATGCTCAAATCATGGAAAATGTATCTACCTTCTCAAATATTTGTCTTTTGTTTATTGGTAAAGTACTCAAAATACTTTCTTCCAGATTCTTGAAGCATACAGTACATGAGTATTTTCTATAGTCAATCTTATTTGTAATGAAACATCAGAACTTTTTAATCATATCTAACTAAAATTTAATATCCAGTAGGAAATCTCTCCTCACTATTCCATCTGCCCTGACTTCTCTAGATTTGGATAATCACTGTTCTATTTCTACTCTCAATTCTATGACACCAAATTTTTCATATTTCATTTATATGTGAGAAGAGGCAATATCTGTCTTTTCTGTGTCTAGCTGATTCCATTTAACATAACCATCTCCAGTTTCACTTATGTTGTCACAAATGATGAAACTTTATTCTTTTTTATGGACAAATAGTACTCCATCATGTATAGGTAACTTCAAAAAAAATAGCAGTGGTAAAACACTTTTCTTCTACTTTTTAGTTATTGTGAATACTGCTACATAAAGAAGAGAGAGCTGAATGAAGGACAAAACCTTTATGTTCATCTCAATCCATGCAGAAAAGGCGACAGATGAAACTCAAAAACTTTCACAGTAAAATTCTGAACAAAGTAGGTGGAACATACACGTCTCAGGATATGAAGAATTATACCTGGATATTGGTGAAGAGTTCTGATTATGCTAAGGGTACAGTGAGAGGATAAAAAAATAAATTTAAAAAAGAGGAGACAAGTTTAGTAATACATAAGTGGCTAGGAAATTGATGTCTCCAGATGGAACCACAAGACAGCCACAATTTATTAAGACACAATTTATTAAGAGTATATAGTGCTAGGTGGGGCTAGTGAGAGATTCAGATTTGGCAGAAGTCTCAGAGATTTATGTCTCAATGGGCAAGTACTACACTGGAATACTCAAAAGAGTATAAATGATCTAATATGAAGAAGGATATTGTCCTGAAACATAATCGTAGGATGACTCAAGAGGACGTAAATGATCGTATGCTTAGAAAAGCTGATGGGAAATCTCAGACAGGTGGTACCAATGATCCCAAACCTCCATTTTATCCCTTAGAGAAGTATGCAAAATTAGTCGTTGTGAATTTCTGGTCCCTAACATACCCCACTTTTTGTTTTTGTAATTGTAGCAAGTTAAATAGCTTACATGGTATGTAAACATTCCCAACTGTTTTTGCGGGGGGTTCTATTCTGTCACTGGGATGTAAACCTTTTATTTATCTTTTTTAATCTTTTTGTCCACATGTCATGAGGTTTTGTAGCCTGTGTGTATCTTAATACTTCTGATGTCAGGCCTTTTTCCAGGGTCATCCTCAAAAATGGTTGTACTAGAGGACTAGACAGGAGCAGGAATTACCTTGGAACCATGCCAGTCCCTCTTAGTGATATAGGAGAATGAAACTCCTGACCTACCTTGTCCATGAGTTGAGTAGAATATATTTATCGAGAGAAAGCTTCTGTCTGAAGACAGACAGAAGGGGGTCCGAAGCGGGTTGCCCAGGACTATGTCTTTTCCAGGGACTTTTATAGAGTAAAACCATGGATTCAAGGTTTGGGAAGACTGGGAGCTCACAAGGCAGACGGGCATAAGGTGGGACATAACTATAGTTAGCCAATAAGATCAATAGTTCAAGTAAAATTGATTACATTAGGGACAAATGGGGAAACCAGTCACATAGAAAGTGGGCATTCTTACAGAGCAGTGACTCTTTCCTAGAAGTATGGGAACTATTTAGGCTATCAATCCTCAGGATATGGGTGCATTTGCATGGTCTTTATTCATACCTGGTCCACAGCGGGAAGAGTTTACCTTCCCCAGAAGTTTTCAGGTGTCAGCACTGGCTCTACTGAGGACCCAATTCTATCTCATTGCCTACAATATTTCTGACTAACTCAGCTGCCTGCTACATTAGTCCTTCCATTAGTGTCAACCATTTAGATGAGTCATAGCCACTGCTTGACCAAATTGCTTTCAGTGCAAATTTGGGAGACTTTTTCTCCTGATGAGTCTCCTTAGATACACTAAACACCAATGGTCACTTTACTCTGTGGTCCCACAGCCCCCTTGATCAGAAGACCAGGGACTCCCTGAGTACTGGATGTCACAGGGGTTCTCTTATGTCGTGGTCCTCATTATCCTCAGAGGGCTGTCCTCTTAGCCCATCTATCTTTCTAGCTTTTAATCCTCAGTTGTTGAAAATGCTAAAGAAAGCCTGATAACAGTACAGTGTTATGGGGGCAGTAAGCTTAACAGTATTATCTTAATACCAAGCACGTTTGAATATAAAATGAAACTTATTTTCTATCATAGATGTCTTAACATTTCAGTCTCTAAAGAATGCTAACAAACAGTTGCATGTTTTATGAAGAAAATTGGAAATTAAAACTACCATGACAATCATGATGACACTTTTGGAATACATTTGAATTTTCACTTTGATATAAAATACCCCCTTTTAGTCAATCATCCCTATCTAACAGATAAGAAGATTTTATCTAACTTGTTGACCCCTAGTGGGGTGCGTATCTCATAAGTTATTGTTAAAGGCAGAGGTCTGAATCTGAAAACAAAAGTCTATTACCATAAATAATCCCTGTTTTGCATTTTGGAAGACCTATACATCTGGAGGCATGAATAAATTTAATGTATCATGAGGCTAACAATAATAATGTCATAGCCATGTAAAAATCTTTGCATGAGAGCACCTTTAAATAAAAACCTTATTGTTTAGAAAATTTAATCTTTTGGTGATCAGTGTGAACATGTGATAACATTTATTGAGGTGTCTCCCATAAGGCTATGGTGATTATTGGGACTCCTTATTAATGAAAAAGGACTGGAAAAATTTCTTCAGACATCTATCCCCTTATTTCACCAAATGGAATCCTGTCCAATAGTTACCCCAATCTTGAAGAGTTCCTCAATAATACAAATTTTCAAAAGAAAAAAACATTATTTTTTAGCTCTTATATAACAGCTCTTTATAGGAATAGACAGGAAAAAAATACATACTAGACAGTTTATAAAATCAGAATGCATTCAAATATATTTGACCATTTTGAACTATGGTGACACTTTTATATTTTTCAGATTTGTAAGTAAAATAGACTAGTAATGGCTTGTTTACAGGTCAATTAACTGAGATCTCTAGTAATAGAATTACAAGAAATAAAACTTTTTACACTTTGAAAGCAAAGATAGTTATTAAAATAAAGACAGTTATTAGGCTGATGGTTTATTTGATTGTAATATCCAAATTGAAGTTTTAGTGGCCACATATAACTGTGTTTTCTAAGGAACAAACTGTTAAAGGTATTTTTTTGCTATCCAGGGAGTGAGAAGGCCATCTTATGTGTATAAAGACATTATCTCTGAAAGTGGCCAGCCTACAAGATGTTCTGGAGAGAAATCATGAGATGACAAAGTCATCTAGGATGGAGGCTGTGCCTATTTTTAGTATAACACACAGATAAGTGAAAATTCTCTTCATAAGAGAAAGGTAAATTACCATTCTGGAAATTTGTGCATATAGGAAAGAATTGCCTAGGATTAAATATTGTTGCATACTGCTATTCCTCAGGGTCAAAGTAGTGGAGAAGTGACAAAAGAGTGATTTCAAGTATGACTCATGAGCCAAATTCTATTTCAGGAGAAGAAAGACAAATAAGGTCAAGAGCATTCCCAGGCTGAATCTATACTCCTTAGTAAAACTTGTCTCTCTAAACAGAAGTTATGATTGACTCCAACTGCATTGTAGAGAATTTCACAAGACAGACTAAGGGGACTCTAAGCCTATTAGAGCTGTGAAGGTAGGTCTTGTTGGCCAAGCAGATGACCAAGGTTGGCCATGACCTATAGTGACTGAGTTCCTGTATTCATCAGTCCAGTAAAGAATTTTCCATTTAATTTAATAGTACAAGTAGGTTTAATAACTGAAATATTCTGAGAAAAATAAATTTCCCTGCTTCTCAGGAGATAAATTAATTGTGGGAAGGAGTAAAATTGGAGCAATTAGATCACGAGGTTTTGTAGCCTAAATGTCAGTGGAATATACTGCAACTGATATTTCTTGATAAAAGACACTATTCATCATAGTGGGAATTACAGTAAGTCCTTTAGAGATTAAGTTCCATTTTCCAATAACTAATCTCATGGTCCCTTGTAGTGATAACCCATAGATTCTAATGGGAATTAGAATCTTTTATGGAGGAGGAATAGTTTCCCCCTCCATAAATGAATATAGGAAGCTGCTGGTAACTCTCATCTTGTGCTCTGGGTGGTTCCTTCCAGGAGAGACTTAATATCATGCCTTGTACTCATTCCAGTAGGAAAACTGATGTTTTTCTTCTTTGGAGTGGATACAACTGATTTAACTATGCCTAGGATGGCAGGACACTGTTTAATGCTGTTCCTTGTGTTTATGCCTGGCCCCAGGAAAGAGCTTGTTCTCAGTTTCCCTGAAGCAAGATTGTGCCATACTTAAGAAATCTAGACATTCAATCTCTCACTCTATGAAAATCTTTCATGCAATGTGGACACAGAGTATGCAGTAAATTTGAGCCTGGTCTATTTATAGTCTGTGTAGTTGAGGTAACTGGTACTTTTATAGGCTCTGGGCAATGTTGGTGAGTGTGTCCTTGCTTGCCAAAATTAAAGCATCTAATGATATCAAACTTATTGGCAAGTGGTTGTGATATAGCCTCTGTCATAAGCACAGAAGCATGAGCAGTGGATCCAATATTTGGGCATGTTTGCATGCAAGTAGATATGTTTTCAGTGTGAAGTATCAAACTATGGCTCATTTACGCTTTTCCTTGGTATTTTCACAGGCTAATCGATTAAGGAGTATTTTAGCTTCATTGTTGTGAGTAATCTATTTACAACTTGTTAAAATCTTGCTACAAACTGGGTGTAAATCTCTGTGGGGCTCTGAAATATCTGGATAAAGGAATTATGAGGTGTACCAGCCTCCGGAAGAGAAACTGATGCCTGTTTTAACAGTTTTTTATACTGAATACAGAGAAGAGGAAGGGTAAGTGTTTGAAATCAACATTTCTGCTCATGCTAGATAACATTTCCTGAATAATAGCTTATAAACTTTCATCCTGGCTATCTTGATTACTCTGAGCTTGTTCTGCAATGAGTGTTGTTAAAAATGATTCAAAATATAGGAATTGTGTTGATGATAGACATGTGTGAACAAGATGGATTACATCACCTGACACCATTTGGAAACGTTGAATTGTGTTATGTAAGAAACTGAGTGTGTAAAGATCCTGGACTTCATTGTCAAGCACATTCTGCCTCAAGTCCTTTAAGAATAAAATGTAAAAGCTGTGTGCATACTATGTTTACAAGGGTCTTACTCTTCTGTTCCTGGAAAGTGTAATACCTGTGAATATGGTCTCATGTCACTATACTTTGGCTTCCTTAGGGGATGCAGAAAGAAGGGGATCATTTCTGGTGTTAGAAGACCATTATAGTGAATGGGGAAAGACTGAACAGATAGAAAGCTTTCTTTCTAAGATTTGAACAAGGCAGCCTCTATACTTTTATTCAACAGTCCTAGTCAGAGCAATCAGGCAACAAGAAGAAATGAATGGCATTCAAATTGGGAAAAGAATTTTTTCATTAGTATGTGTTTGAAGACGTGATACTTATTTTAATTTTAAGGAGTAGACATATATACTTAACAAGTCTGAGATAATATAGTATTTCATATATATATATATATATATATATATATATATATTCTCAAGAAAGTTGAAAGCTATAAAATCAACACACACACACACACACACACACACACACATACACACAAAGTCAATGGGATTTGCCAATAGGAAATTCCTGTAATTGGAAACCAAGAAAACAATACCATTTGTAGCAGCTATAACATAAAATAAAATACCTAAGAATAAATTTATCTGACATGTGAACGATCTCTCCAATGATGGCCATAAATGGTTGATGAAAGAAAGTGAGATGGACACAAAGATGGAAACCAATCCATGTTCATGGATTAAAAGGATCAAATATTTTTAAATGTCTGCACTATCCAAAGTGGTCTACAGATTCAATATGATTGTCATCACATTGTCAAAAGTGAATTGTTGCCAACTGCAAATGCAAACCAGTACAATCATTATGAAACTCACTTTAAAGGTTGCTCAATATATTAAAATAGAAATGCTGTATCATCCATCTACCTCACTCGAGTGAGTATCCACAGAAAATTAAATAAATATGTCCAAAATATAATTTTTTGCATAGACTATAGTGAAGAATTTAATCAACCTTCACTTTGCCATGTTTGAATTATAGAAGATCTTTTTCAATGGCTTATTATTTGAATGCATATAATTTTTCATTATTTTTAAAATATATTTATATTTGTCTGTTTTGGAAAATTAACAATAAAACTGTGTTTTTTCCTTGTACTTTTTTCTTTTTCTTTTTTTCTTTATTTTGAGATAGTAAAATAAAACAAAAGACAAAACAAAGCCAATCAAAACAATTCAGTGAAATTGATACAGAACTTCAGAGCAGGATACCGCGATAACAGTAATAGGTTCCATAGTATATTTTGTTATCTTCACAATAGTTGTCCATTCCATCTGATATACCAAAATTAAACCAAAAGCAGAACATTATAAAACCTATCAAAACAGAATAGTGAATAGAGCAAGAAAATTTATCATAACAAAGCAAAACAGTAAACAAAATTGTCTTGAAACGAGATAGAAGGGAACCCCCCATATTTGTCATATTGCCTATGGTCATCCTCCCAAGAGGTACTCAAACTTCTGGCCTCAAGTCAACATAATCAACCCAACAATACAAGTATTTAGTTGCTTTATGTGCCTTAGTTGCTATCAACTCTGGCTGTGCTCCGCACCATCCAGTTGCTAAGTGGGGGCGCGGGGGATGGAAAGTTTGATTCTCAGCCTGTGGGCCAGTGTGCTCACGGGAGACACTGCCTTGTTCTCTTCCTGGTGCATCTGCTGCTCGCTTGCACCCCTGCTTACCAGGGAGGAGGACTTATTGCTTTCTTGTTCAGCCCCCAATTTCCAAATCTGTGTACCTTTTTTTCAATACTTATTTTAAATACCTTATTATTTTATTTTGTTTTGTTTATTTTATAAATGCATTTTAAAGGTAAAAAGAAAAAAATAAGAGAAAAAAACCTGCAATAAAATTTCAAAACGTGTAAGTCCAGAGACCACAATGATACATACATTGTGAATTGTCATCCTCAGATCATTTATCCAGAGCACAACACATCTACATTTAGTTGACCAAACAACACTAGTACAAATCTTTCTCTTCAGTGAACTCAGAGAAATCAGTAAGTATCTTAACTATTTTATATACATATGCATACACACACACACACACACACACATATATATATATATATATGTTTTTTCTTTCAGCTTCTCACACTAATGAAACAATATGATGCTTACACATGTGTGTCTTATTTCACTAATGAGTGTTTTCTCAAATTGCATCCATGAATCTGTAAGTCTCCAGTTTATCCTTGTTTATGGCTGAGTAGTACTCCATTGTATAAAATACCACATCTTTTTTATCCATTCCTCAGTTGATGGGCATTTAGGTTGTTTCCAAGATCTGGCTATTACAAATTGTGCTGCTATAAACATGGGTGCACCTATATCACTGTGATATGATGTAATTATTTGGGAAGCTATCGAGAAGAAAAGCTGGGTTGAATTGAACCTCTAGTTCTAGATTTTGAGGAATCCTCATTCCGATTTCCACAGTGGTTGCACCAGTATATACTCCCCCCATCAGTGGAGAAGAGTTCCTTTTTGCACTGCCCTGCCAGCATTTGTTATTGCTTGATTTCTTGATAGTAGCCATTCTTTCTGGGGTGTGTTGTTTCCATTTGCATCTCTCAAATGACCAGTGATGTTGAACATTTTTTCACCTATTTATTTGCTGTCTGTAATTCTTCATCCAAGAAGTGTGGATTTGTCTCAGATGCTTACCTTTGGATTGGGTCTTTAAATTTGGGAGGACTGAGTTTTGAGTTTGTTATATGTTCTTGATAGCACTCTTTTGTCAGAGGAACAGATGGCAAACAGTTTCTCTCATGTTAGAAGTAACACTGGAGAACAAAGGGGGATCACACCCACTTGGGGAAACTGGTGCAGAGGGCTGATGGAAAAGAGGGATGGAAGGGAAAAAGGAAGAGCAGAGCACAGCCACACGCACAAAGTGGTTAGGAACCACTTTTACATTCATATATATACAATGCAGTGGAAAGAAAGGGGAAAAAAAACAAAATAGGAAAAAGAAAAAGAAATACTAGCAGTCCACTTCTAATTGTTCTCACTAGTAGACCACCTGTGGAAACAGAGCCCTGGATCGTGCCAATCCGTCCTAGCAAGCCAGCAGTTGCTTCGTGATGGAGTAGTGAATAACCTCAGCAGGCCTGCCGTGTGATCAGACGCACGGGGCTCGCCACAGTCCAAGCACATTCCACAGGTCTGTGCCCAGCAAAGAGCTGCCAGAGGAAGCTGGCAGCAGTTCTGGGTTCTGGGCTTATCTGGCCCATTTCCAAAATGGTCTCAACTGCCATGTCTCTCTGCAGAGGCCTCTGGGGTCACCAGTCATCACTGTGACACTGTGTCCCGAGGTTTGAACAGCTTCTCACATGCAGTGAGTCCCATCTTAGAGCAAAGATGCTGCTAGCTACCACCTTCTTCTTCAATTGAAGTTTTTCTTTTTACTGTCTCTGTGGACTTCAGTTCACACTCAGATTCTTCCTGCACGCAGGTGATCCATTTTCTTGCTTCTTGATGCTATATTGCAGTGTCTGGAAGTTGTCTCCCTGAGAGGGTATTTTTTTTTTGGTACTAGGGATCAAACACATGACTTCTCACTTGCCAAGTAGGTGCTTATACCACTGAGCCAAATCCCCAGCCCTAGAGAGGCTACTTTTTTCTGCTGCTTACTGCTCAGCCTTTTGCCTAGAAGTGTACTCCTTTCTTTTAAGCACACATCTTTAACTCTGTTTTGTATTCTTTTACATGTTTTTCCATAGAGAAAGTTATTAGACTTCAGAAAAAAAAGCATGAGAAGGCTTAGTAATTTTTTAACATTATATACCTAAGAATATATTTTATTTCTTGTTCAGGGTATAGAAAGAATGCTTATCAGGGCTCAACACTTTGAAACCTGAAAATTTCATTTATAACATGTTTGTTTATATTTTTATGTATGTATGCATCTATGTTTTTGAGACACGATCTTATTGTGTAGTTCAGGGTGGCCTTGAGCACACTATGCAGCCCAGGCTGGCTGTGAACTCCTGGTGACGATCCTTCGTCAGTCTCCTAAGTGCTGAAATTACAGGTGTATACCACCACCAAACCCTTTTCACACAACATTTTAAAAACTGTGCTTGTTATTTTTGGCACTTAGTTTGAGTAAATAGATATCACAAGAACAAGTACTTAGTTCGTTTAATATTAGCATTTAATTTTTTCTTTTTATATTTTTCAGTTGTTAAAGCAATATTTTTCTTTTCTTTTTATTCCAAATTTTACACTAATAGATTCTTTGTATTGCTAACATTGAACAAACTATGAAATTACTATGAGTTTTTGTTCACTTTTAGTTTTTATTTATAATCACTTGCTTTAGTTGTCAGTATTTTTTTTATTATCTAACATTTATGTTTATCATTTTTATATATTTTGAAGTTTGTACCCTGAACTCTATACTCTATCAGGAATTCTTGTAGAATATTGACACTTTTTAGTTTACTTTAAAATATTTTCTCATGTTTGAGTTATGTGATTCCCTTTAATAAGTCCCCATTCATTTGTTATATTTTTTATTTATAAGAGAAGTTCCTTAATATTTGTCAAAGATACAATTACTAGGTTTGTTTCTTTGCATCTTGGATTATATAATTTCAAAAGCTCATGCTTCTTATGGGTTTTTAGATACTAAGCACAGTTTCTTCTAATTTGGAAAAGTTTTCCATGCTCTATTTGTCTCTTGTTATTATCAATATAATTTATTTCAACTACTTATGTTCAGAACTATAGAAATAGAACCAACCAAATATCTTAACACAGTAAATGTATATATGTTTTTTCTTCCCAGAAAACTACTTGATAAATGCACAGCAAGGAAGAATAAACTTTTTTCTTTTGGTGTATTCAGGACCCTTGCTCTTATTTTTATATCGGTAACAATACATATATTATTCTTGCTTTTTATATATACCTTTAAGAAGAAGAAAGAAAAAAGAATACCGTGTCTAATGGTGTAAATAGACTAGAGTTGAAATAAGACACATCATGATTATTCCAGTACTGTGGATGGGAATCCTGTCTAGACTTCAGTGAGCAATATGAGCCTATGTATAAAGTGAAAAAAGAGAAATGACTTTGGCTAACAGCCAGCTGTCTCTGAAGAACTCTCAAATAAGATTATATATGAGCAACGATAAAGTGGATACAGTAGAGAAGAAGACATTAAAGTTAAGTTGCAGCACCACCTTTTTAAATTGGTTTGGTAACATGGTTCTTTCTCACATAAAATTCAAAATCTGTCACATAGTTTTACTGATATTTGCACTTATTGCTATCTCATGTTTAACTATTAGATAAGTAGAGAAAAATTTCCCCAAGATAATATAAAAAGTAGACTCTCATTCAGTGTAAAACTTCTTGCTGAGCATGGTGGTGCAGGCCTGTAGCCCCAGCACTCAGGAGCCTGAGGCAGGAGGATCACTGCAGATTCAAGACCACTCTGGGCTGCAAAGTGAATTTAAGGTCAGCCTGAACAGCGTAGAAAGACCCTAGCTCAAATAGACAAAAAAATTTCAAACTTCTTGCCTTTAAAGTGACTAAGTCATAGAAATCTATACTGGTGGCTCTAATAACTCAAAAGCAATGAGAAGCCACACTTTTACTGTTATAGATGAGAGACAAGGTGATTTATAAAGCTAAATCCTTATTTTAAATAATGTATTTTAAAACTTTTGTATTTGTTTGCTCCTGAAGTACAGTCTTTTTATTTCACTTACTTTGCTTTATTTATTTTTCATAGATTATTTCATGGAGGAAAATACATTTCAAGCTCAGTAGAATTCATGCCTACTCAGTTTTTCATGTTTCCTTGGAAATTATTAGTTTCCATCAAGGTACTACTTAAGTGAATAATCCATTTTAATGAGCACCTTGCAAATTCTCCTAAATAGCCCTGGCTTCTCTTAACTTACACTCCATTCCTAGTTTTTTTCTAGAATACACAACATTTGTCTAATATACTCCTATGGCTAATATAATACTATTCATGGATGAGGAAGTAATATTGCTCAGTTTATAGAATGCACATGTACTGAAAATGGTGACAGATATTAAGAGTGTTTTCAAGGTTAGTATTAGTGTAAGATTGGAGTTTTATGAATGATGTTTTAGTGTTAATAACAGACAGAGAGAGAGCAAAAGATAATGTATATATACTTCAGGCAAAGGAAAAATTGCATGATATTTTTCCAACAGATGATGTTACCTCTTATGGTGGACTATAGAGGGTATTGTATATCGCAGCAAACCCATTACGTTTCCTCCCTTTAGAGAAGAAATTGAAAACGAATGTGCAGCAATCCCAGTCACCAAGGTTACCCCAACAGCAGTTGGACATACTAATAAGTTTCAGGAAGCTAATGACCACCACTTTGAGCACCTTTTGTAGTTGCAGAAACCAAAGGTAACTTTTATGACTCTTATGATATCTCACATATTTATGAGAGAAGTTCCGTAATATTTGTCAAATATACAATTAACTTTCTAGGTTATATATATATATATATATATATATATAGTCATTCTTTTTCATTATCACTAGTGCCAATTCTTTTTTGCATTAATATTTGGACTGCATTAATATATTGATTTTCTGTTGTTATCTCCAATGTTTACAGGTATATTTAAATTTAGTATATTACTTAAAATATGTTATATAGTATATTAATTAGTACAGTAGTGTTTATTTTATGATAAATTTTATATTTCATATGAACAAAGTAGCTACTATTTATGTAAATTTTATTATTATGGGATATTGTTATGGGGTTCACATAATATTAGAACACATTTCAAAATTATATTTGTCCAAGATAATCTCAGTGAATGTGTTTCTCAAGCTATTATCTGTTGGCAATTTTTTTGCACTGATTCAAAAAGTCTTTTAACAGAAATTGTAGTATTTACAACTAGTTAGAAAAACTAATCTTACTTATAATAATCAAGCATGTGACAGTTTTCTTAAATATATTTTATGAAACAAAATCTGTGATGCACAGGGGAAAATACACTTTTATCACAGTTTAAAATTACTGTCTGAGAGATTTCAGTATTCTCATTTTAGTTCATTTTTCTGTACACAGTACTTGAGTCAATGCCTGTGTTCTCATCACTGTTAGCCAAATTTTATCAAAATTAATCTGTACACTTATCTAACACCATTATTCCTCATTACTAACTGTTTCACATAGCTGTCATCAATATATCTTTGTTATTAGATTCCTAGTATCTTAGTGTCGTTTCTAAATATCCAACTGAATTCAACTCTGGAGTAGTGTTTTCTAAGTTCTTTCTTCCTGAATTTTTTCTGTCTCTTTGGTAACTTCTCTGCACTGTTTCTCTCCAGTAATATGTAAATTTTGCATCAATTTTAGTTATTAAAATATCTATTCTATGTCTCTACAGTTGTCATCTATCATCTATCTACCATGTATCTAACAATTCATTGTCACCATCTATTCTGATACAATTTTCCTCTCTAAATGCTCTCATTTCCCTCTTCTTTATAAAAATAAGTAAATAAAAATTTTTGAATGAAAAATTTATCCTCATCATCTGTGCTTTGTTTTTCCTTCCCTCCTCTAGATTTTTTTTCTGTACCTTTTACCTATAATACTACTCCTTTAGGCCTTCAAAAATTTGGCTTCTTAATATTTGTATATTATGTAAAACTAGGCTTTATGATAGATTGTCAACAGCCAATCAATTTAAAAGTATTCTCGCACTGTAGAAGTATTTACAATACTCCTCAACTTTCGTTTCAGCATGTATCCCTAGCTGATACCATCTTGGTAGTGTGTCATTTATTTTTCTTGTTTATCTTCATCTCAATTTTATCTAAAAGAAAAAAAATATACATTTATGTGTGCAGAAGTGAAGTGTTTCTTTTATGTTAAAAGACAGTGTAGTACATAAATGATAATGTTTGTTGAACTAAAAAAGTTAATAGCTGTCGAATTAACAACTATTGGCAGCAGGACATGCTAAGCAGGACATCTGTTATATTATGTGTGTATCTATTACATTTCTCAAGTTAACCTTAATCGTTACCTGATTAGTCTCACAATGTCTTTAAAGAATTTTTACCTAGGTAAAAAAGTGATGAGGAAAGTGACATTACATAAAATTAAATATTTCTTATTTAGCAAAAGAAATAAAATACATAAGATATAAAAAGTTAATTTCAAAGTTCAAATATTGTAAGTGAAAATTGCTTTAATGGACTTTGCAAATTTACAGATGTTAAAAGAAAATAGATCTACTGGTGTAGATTATTTATTAATCAAATCTGAGGACATAGAAAAAAGTAAGTTTCCTGACAAAGCAAAAATAGTTTTTCATTAACCATGTTAATTTAAAGCCCTATAAAACCACCAAACTATACTTTATATTGCTCAATTAAAATTAAACTATTTTTAGAATTTTAATTAAATGCCTGAATGATAAAAAAATGTTCTTGTTTTAGATTTTACAGAATTAATGATTGTTTTATTACAACATGAAAACTAGTTGGGAAAGCCATTCTTAGATTTAGTAACAAAACCCTAGATTTTGAGTGATAATGTACTGAAAACTTTAGAATTCATATGCATGAAGGTTGCTTTAATTGTGTTCTCTTAAAATGTGTTTAAAACACAATTCAGTTGAAATTGGTATGCATACTTCACTAGATATATGGACAAATATGTTATTAGTAAGTTATTTAAATATTCTATGTCTACAAGTACTGAATAAATATTTTGACTTGGAAAAAGAAATTCTAAAACAAGATATTCTTTCAGGTGTTAAAATTTATTCTAATAACTACAGGGCACTGGAGAAAATTAAAAATAAAGATGCTCATAAAAATTATGAAGGAAGCTTACAAATGCTTTCAAAGATTTAATCTTTACTTCCAATTATTGCAAGCATTGCTTATTTTATTAAGAGAAAGCATGATAATTGTCATGGTTCTAGTTATCATTATAAACCTCTTCTATAGTAACACAATAGAATCCAGAAGAATTTACCTATGATTTTTGTGTTAATGTGTACAGATACATGCAATGTGAATAAATAAAAATTTTCTTCAAAATTCTGTCTCTCCGTACTCAACAAATAACTCTTTGGACCTGGAAAAAGAAATTCTAGATCGCGGAGGCTGGGCGGAAGGCTTCAACTGCCTGGGACCAAGGCTGCTGGGCCTACCCTTCCACTGGGACCAGCGGGTAAGCACATCCTAACACCGGGAACATCGTGGAAGACCACTGCAGGCCTGAGACGCCTGGAATGTCACCGCTGGGCCCGCCCTTCCACCTGGAACATTAGAACCTTGGGCTACAGTGGACTACCATGCTGGCTGGATGAGAGACTCAGGAAACCCTCACCCGAACAGAAGACCTCATCAGGCTTCAGTCAGTGTGGTGAGTTTGACCCCTAAAATAGAGGTCTGCAGTGGGTAAATAGGAGCGGAAATGAAACTCCCTCCAAGTGTGAGACCTTGGGGAAACTGGCAAGAGAGTAGGTAATCCCCTCCCCCACACAGAGAACATCACACAGGTTGAAGAGTGCACCAATAACACTTAGAGAAAATTAAAACTCCAACTTAGAGAAAATTAAAAGAACTTATGGGACCCCAGTGACACATTAGGGCCTCAGGTGACACAAACAAAACCAGGGAGATCTGGTGACCTGTGACAACCAGAAGATATAACAACAACAGGAACTAAGAGTTGCCCCACATCGATAATTCTGTGCTAGTTAGCCCAGAAAGAATATAGGACTCACCCAATAGGCATTGTAGGAGGAATTCAGGAGACTAGATCTCCTCTTCATTGTGGCACCCAGCAATTTGAAAATATCAACCACACAGTAAGATCCTAAAACACAAACTACAGAAAGTTGTGATACTTGGGATATAAAGACCTGAAATTTACCCAAAAGGTGAAAATGACTAAATGAAAAGGCAAAGTACAATCTGAAAAATCTAGTCAATCAGGAGCAAGTACAGGTGATAATGAAATGGAGGACCTTAAAAGTCATACACTAGAAATCTCTGAAAAGATAGCAAATAAAGTAAAGAAACAAATCCATGAGGCTATAGAGGAACTCAAATTAGAAATGATGTTGAATGTAAAGACAAATGTAAAAACCTTAGTAAATGAGTTGCTCAACATAGCTAGAAAAGAAAGCAGGAGCAGGGGAAATTGATTGAAACCTTGAATGAACAATGCAGAAAACAAGCAGAATCTACGAAACCAATTCAAAGAGATATGCAAGAAACAAAAAATTGTATTGAATGCCTGCAAAGCCATTTAAATGAAGCTGAGAATACAATTTCAGACCTTGAGGACAGGATCGCAGACAGGGTAGAGAAAGGGTAGAACTTATATAAACAATAAAGCAGAAGGAAATGTCAATCCAGCAGCTTCAAGATGATGCCAGGATTAACAATGTTAGATTAATAGCATCAGTGAGGAAGTAGGAGACAATGCAAAGGATATAACTAAGCTGTTCACAGAACTAATGGCAGAAAATTTCTCAAACATGGGACAAAAATCTGATATACAAATAAGTGAATCATATAGAATGCCAAACAGTCATAACCAACATAAACCTACACCCAGACATATAATAATTAACATCTCAGACATACAGCATAAAAACAGAATACTAAAAGCTGTTAGGAAAAGACACAACTCACCTATCAAGGAAAGCCTATCAGAATCACGGCAGACTTCTCAGCACAAACCTTCAGGTTAAGATGAGTTTGGGGTGAAGTATTTCAAGCAATAAAAGAAAACAACTTTCAACCTAGACTGATGTACCCAGCAAAACTGTCTTCCAAATTTAATGGAGAATCAACATACTTTCATGACAAAGAACCACTGAAGAAATTCATGTCCAACAAAACAAACTTAGAAAGAGTGCTGAAGTACATCCTAGATAGAGATAAAAATGACCACAATCTCCAGAACAACAAAAAATGATCTCACCAGGCTGGACACAAAATTAAACAAGGGAGAAAAGCAGGAAACTAACAATAGGAATACAACATGGCAAAGCCGAGCCAGTACATATCAGTGATATCCATAAATGCAAATGGGTGCAATTCACATATCAAAAGAAACAGGTTGATAGAATGGACCAAGAAACAGGATCCCACAATATGCTGTATACAAGAAATGTATCTGACTCAAAAAGAAACTCATGGATTAAAAGTCAAAGGATGGAAAACAGTATTTCATGCAACAGGAACCCAGAAAAGCAGAGGTAACTATTCTATTTGCAGACAATGTGAACTTCAAACCTAAAATGATTAAAAAAGACAAAGAAGGTCACTACATACTAGTAAGTGGAAAAATTCAAGATGAAGAACTAACAATTATAAATATATATGCATCAAACACAGGATCACCCAACTATATAAGACAGATACTAAAGGACAGAAAAAACAAAATACACAAGAACACAATTATTAAAGGGGACCTTAACAGCCCATTGACACAAAGAGATAGATTGACTAGTCAAAAAGCCAGCAAAGAAATAATAGAACTGAATCATACCTGCAAGCAATTGGAATTAGTAGATGTTTACAGAGTGTTCCACATCAGAATACACATTCTTCTCAGCTGCCCATGGGATATTCTCCAAAATAGACCATATATTATTCCATAAAACATTCTTAAGTAAATGCAAAGGTATTGAAATTGTCCTATGGATACTATCTGACCATAGTGCACTGAAATTGGAAATTAATGACAAAAGAAATTGCAAAATTTGTATAAATACATGGAAATTAAATAACAACCTTCTGAATAACCAGTGGGCCAGAGATGAAATTAAAAAGGAGTAAACCAGTACCTACAATTCAATGACAATGTGGAAACAACATATTTCAATCTGTGGGATGCAATGAAAGTGGTCTTAAGAGGGAAATATATAGCAATAAATTGTCATATCAATAAAACAGAAAAAAGAACAAATAAACAATCTAATGCTTCATCTCAAGCTTCTAGAAAAAGAAGGGCAAGTTATACACAAATCTCATAAAAGAGAGGAAATTGTAAATTAGAGCAGAAATCAATGTAATTGAAACTAAAAAAAATACAAATAATCAGTGAATCAAAAAGTTGGTTTTTTGGGAGAATTTAAAAAAAATTGACATACCTCTTGCTAACCTTATAAAGAAAAAGAAAGAAAAAAAACCAAATTTATGCAATTAGGACTGAAAAGGGGGAAATTAATACCGATCCCATGAAAATTCAAAAGATCATGAATACTTACTTTGAAAATCTCTACTCACATAGAGAGGAAAACAGAGGAAATGGACGGATTTCTAGAAACATATGAACTACCAAAGCTCAAACAAGACGATATAGCAATTTTGAATAACCCAACATCAGCTATTGCAATTGAAAATGTAATAAAAAAAAAACTTACTAACAAAGAAAAGCCCAAGTCTTGATGGATTCACGGCTGAATTCTACAAGAAACTTAGAGGAGATTTGATGTCAATACTTCTTAAATTTTTCAATGAAATTGAAAATGAAGCAACCCTCCCTATATCATTCCTGTAGGCAAGTATTACTCTGATACCAAAACCAGAGAAGACCCAACCAAAAATGAGAACTATAGGCCAATCTCACTAATGAACATAGATGCAAAGATTCTCAATAAAATACTGGCAAATAGAATGCAGCAAATCATCAAGAAGATTATACATCATGACCAAGTGGGGTTCATTCCAGGAATGCAGGAATGGTTTAATATATTTAAATCAATAAATGTGATACACCATATCAACAGAGCCAAAAACAATAGCCCCATGGTCATCTCAATAGATGCATAAAAAGCTTTCCATAAAGTCCAACACATGATGAAAACCCTTCAGAAACTCGGAATACATGGTGTCTACCTCAACCTTATAAAGGCCATCTATGACAAACAAACAGCCAACATTATACTAAATGGACAAAAACTGAAATATTTCACTCTAAAATAAGGAACAAGGCAAGGATGTCCACTATCACCACTCCTTTTCAATATAGTTCTGGAAACACCAGCCAGGGCAATCAGACTAGAGAGAGAAATAAAAGGAATAAAGTTAGGAAAGGAAGAAGTTAAATTATCACTATTTGCAGATGACATGATACTCTATATAGAAGACCCCAAAAACTCCATTAAAAGACTGCTAGAGGTAATAAACAAATTCAGCAGTGTAGTGGGTACAAAGTCAATGCTCTAAAAATCAATAGTATTCCTATATACAAACAAGAAATGCACCGAGAGAGAAATTAAAATATCGCCCTTCCCAATAACATCTAAAAAAATGAAATCCTTAGGAATCAACCCACCTATAGCAAAATACCTATATGCTGAAAATTATACTATGCTAAAAAAGGAGATTGAAGAGGATATTAGAAAATGGAAGGATGTTCCTTGCTCTTGACTAGGAAGAACCAACATTGTGAAGATGGCCATACTCTCAAAACTGCTATACAGATTAAATGCAATCCCAAGCAAAATACCATTGATATACCTCAAAAATCTAGATAAAATACTCCTAAAATTCATTTGGGACAGGAAGAAACCTAGAATAGCAAAGTCAATTATTGGCAATAAAGACAAGGCAGGAGGCATCTCAATTCTTGACTTGAAACTGTACTACTAAGCCACAGTGATGAAATCATCATGGTATTGGCAAAGAAATAGACCAGAGGCTAAATGGAACAGATTAGATGATGCAAGTATAGGTACAAAGACACTCAGCCACCTGATATTAGACAAAGGGGCTAAACATGTTTGCTGGAGGAAGGATAGCCTCTTTAATAAATGGCGTTGGAAAAATTGGCTCTCCACATCCTGAAGACTGAAACTAGATCCGTGCCTATCACCCTGCACAAAACTAAAGTCTAAATGGATCAAAGACCTAAACATTAAAACAGAAACACTAAATCCACTGGAAGATAAGGTAGGTAGAAGCCTTGGAGACATAAGGGTAGGCAGAGAATTCATGAACAAAACACAAACTGCACGGGAAACACTTTAGAGAATCAACAACTGGGATCTCATATTATTGAAAAGTTTCTGCACTTCAAAAGAAATAACCATCAGGGTGAAAAGAAAACCCACAGAATGGGAAAGAATTTTAGCCAGAAGCCCCTCAAAGGACTTATATCAAAAACATATAAAGAATTGAAAAATATCAAGCCCCCCAAATTCAAAGACCTCCAAAAATTGGCATCTGAGATGAACACATTGTTCTCAGATTAAAATATACAAATGGCAAATAAATACATTAAGAAATGTTCACCATCACTGTTCATTTGAGAAATGCAAATTAAGACAACATTGAGATTTCATCTCACTCTGGAAAGAATAATTGCCATCAAGAATTCAACTGATAACAAATGTTGGTGAGGCTGTGGGAGAAAAGGAACACTTCTTCACTGTTGGTGGGAGTGCAGACTGGTGCAACCACTATGGAAATCAATATTGAGAATTCTCAGAAGACTAGGAGTGGAAGCTCCATTCAATCCAGCTATTCCCGTCCTGGGTATTTTCCCAGAAAAACTGAAAAGATCATATCACAGTGATATAAGTGCACCCATTTTGATAGCAGCACAATTTGTAATAGCTAAATCTTGGAAACAAGATGTCCATCAACTGCAGAGTGGATGAAAAGATGTGGTATTTTTACACAAAGAATATTACTCAGGTATGAAAAAGATGATCTTGAGGCCTTCATAGGGAAATGGTGACAACTTGAGACTATCCTCATTAGTGAAATAAATAAGAATCATATTTATAAATATCACATTGTGTCTCTAGTGTAAAAAGTAATAAGAACTGTAGGAGTAATAAAACCCAAAATGTGTAATTGTTACTGTAAAAAAGAGAGGAAAAGAAACTGCTCTAATGGATATAACTGCATGTATGTTTAAGTGTATAAGATAGATGACCATATTACTGTTTTTGTTAGATCATTGAGCAGAACCGTTACCAGTCTCACTGTTTGAGTTTCTACTTTGTTTGATTTAATTTTGTAACTTGAACAACTATTTACAAGATGACAGTATGTAATTTATCAAGTAGTGATTTCTTAGTGTTTTTCGTTCTTTTGTTTTTTTTCTTTGGAATTCTTTATTGTTGCTACCCTTTTTTTGGTTTTGTTTTGTTGCTGTTTTTTTTTCTCTCTTTAACTAAAATTTAAAAAAAAGAAATTCTAGAATAAGAAATTGTTCTTTTATGTGATCAAATTTGTTCTACTATCCTCAAGGCATGTATATAATTACAAATGAAGTTTCTCATAAGATTTATGAATCAAGCTTAGAAACTGTTAAGTATTACATAATCTTCCTTAAAAAAAACTACCTAAAATACATAAAAATACTTACTTAAAGATATACATCTATAAAAACAAAATTAAAACATAGAGGCCAAGTCGTTTTTATATTCTTTATATTTGGCAAAATATCAAATACAATTACACTTGAATATTATTTGATATGCCTTAGCTTGGTTTGCAGGACTGATGATGTCTGAGTGTTTTTAAATAAACAAGTCATAGAGTATTATACAAAAACATACATTTATAGTTCAGCTGTATTACAAATTTATCTTATTAATATTCATAAGTTAAGACTGAGTTTAAGTATGACAGCAATGACGAATTATGTGCTCCTTAAATCATGTTTTTTTGTGGGGTTTTTTTTTTTTTTTTTTTTTTGGTACTAGGGCTTGAACTCATGACCACATGCTTGCAAGGCAGGCCTTTATGTCACTGAGATAAATCCCCAGCCCTATGTTGATTCTAAGGTAATCTTTTGGTTAATTTGGATCTATTTTATTCTGCTAAAGCAGGAAAAATTGGAATTATGGAGTGGTTTCTTCAAGCAGTATTTAGTCAGGCATTACCTCTAGATATCAATTTCAAAGACTGTAGTAAAAGCTCATATAATAATTATAAGAGCTATTATAATATTTTAATTTTATTATATACAACTTGATTATTTTCTGATTTTTCACTGCCTATTAGAAATACAGAAATTTAAACAGAATTTCATAAATTATTTTAAATTAAGTCAATCTACATTATAATAACTGCAAAGCTCAATTTACTTTTCAATATTTTCTTCAAAATATCCTAATCAGAAATATCCTAATCAGAACCTTTGACTAAGGTTCATTAAATTGGTTTAATAACTTTTTACTTTTATTTGGCTTCTTTTTCATAGTCTTGTTGCTTTTTTCTTTTTCAATTTCCTAGAAATATTGACAAAACCCTTAATAGATTTCACATGCATTTGATGATTAAATTTTTAAAATTCATCTTTAAAACTCCATAGCTGATTTATACCTTTGATTTTATTGACCTTTTTGATACTTTATCTTGCAAGAACCTACGTAATTGACACTATTTGAAAAAGTTATCAATTTTGTATTTCTTTCCCCTCAATTACATGCTATGTCTTTCTTATGACAGTGACGAAACAATCCACTAATTATTTTAGAATTTGCACATAATTGCAGGAAAAGGAGAACAGGACTTTTCCAAGGTACAAATAATACTAGGAAAGTGAATTCCTTGATTGAATGTTATATCGAGCCAGTGTTGAAAATTATACCCTAACAACAGTCATTCATATATTCTCTCACACATGTACTTAATTTTACTTTTCTAAATTGAACCAAAGCCTAGGGAAGAAACTTTAAAGTAATAATGAACATAATTTTTTAAACATCTTCATAGCTACGCTCAATTGCCTGTTGTAATTTCATTATTATTTACTGACTAGGATTTAGTCCTGAATAACCACAGAATAGGCCCTATACTAGAAATTTGAAAATTTTGTTAGCATATCTGACCATTGTCTGGGACATCTCTTTTATGCTTGAAATAGATCTGGGGACCTGGACACACCTCCTTTTAATCTATCTCCTATACAAGAACTACTTGATAGTTATTCTTTGCATTCCTTTGCTAAATTAGTAGAAACTACAGTTAAAATAAGCCACTATTCCTTTTAAAACAAATAATTTGTTCAATGTGCTTAGAATTCAAATTATGACATCAGACCTAGTGTTTAATAAACTATGATAGTACAATTTGTTTAATAGAAGAACTATTTGATTTTTTGAAAAGGGAGGTAATAATGAGCATTTTAAAATATCACCTAGGGTACAAAAGAATCTTATTATTTCACTGCCTATTGAAGAACTAAAATAATATTCAGTTCATTACCCAGATACTTCCATGGTTCATTTCTCATTTTTCATTATGAAAGAAAATCAAAATAGGAATATTTAAATAGAATTGGAATATCTTCTCTTTATAAGAAATAAAAGGACACGTTTTTAAAATGCATATTCACGTTAATGTCCAGACAATTAAAGAATATAAGCTAAAGACATTTTACAACAGAATTTTTATTAACAAATATATACAATGAGCTTAAATCTCATAGAGGTTATTATTGAATGTAATCATTTCTTGTGTTGTTGCAGTGGAAGTTTTCCATCTATAGCTGGAATAAATCACAACTGTAAAAGAATTGAATACAAAGGGATTAATAAGTTTGCCACTTGGTAATATGGACAAAGATTCATTGGCTACAGAGAATAAAAACCAATACCAAAGTACAGTAAATCAAACAGTGCTAAGTTAGATGACTACTATAAGCTTAAAAAGATACAAAGTTGTAATGCATTTATGTGAAGCCAGGTACCTCAGAAAACTGGCAAGTTCTTCTATGTGGAAAAATTAAAATTGCTCTAAATTGGGTATCCTGCTAGTGACCTTAAGGAATTTCTTAAACTAGATTAGTTTACAGACTTGATGGTATTTTCAAGAGAGAAATAAAAATAGGGAAGTATATAGAGACTCAGAAAATATCAAGAACAATGAAAACCTTTGTTGATAAGTTCTTTGGCCACCATATGAATATATATAAATTAAAAAGATATTGAAAAAGCAAAATAAAACAAACAAAAAAGAAAATGGAATCATAGAATCTTTATAACAAAGGAGAATTAAAGGTCAGTTTTCAAAATCTTCCAATTATACAAGGTTCTAGAGAAATATGGATATATTTGTTTTGAGTATACTTGTTAATTTAAAAAAAAAGTCTGAGTATATTGTAACAGTGATTGACATTTTCATAGGTCATAATAAAACACTAAAATTTTCTATATGTTTGTGATGATTTTCAAGCTCAAAATTGGTATTTCTGATGAATTTTTTGTTTAACATATAGTTAATCCTGTTAGAATTCAAATTGCTTTGAATCAGTTTAATACCCAGAACTTTTGAAGGAACAGTTAAATTTAAGTAATTGATCTTCAGAAGTAAAAATTACATAATTTGGTACCAATAGATTTTCTATGTAGAAGCCCACTTAGAACCTGTGAGAAAAAATATGATGTAGCTAATAAAATTTACTTAATCATATATAAATATCTGGTAGGAGGTACCAGAAAATAATATGTTTTAAAGAATACTCAAGCTTAATAATTTCTAGGACCTTTCTTGTTTATAAATATTAATCTCACAACTACTATATATACTAATCTTTGTATGAAATTTTAATATATTTTTGGGCTTATTTAAAATTGATAGGAAGCATTAATAAAAATGAATATACCTATGATAACAAAGTACTTGTTAATGCCTTTATTTTGTGAATTAAGAAACATGTTAGAATTAGATGTCATATTCATATTGAAACTTGTAATTACACTTGTAAATGAGTTGATCATTTGTGCATGCATACAAAATTTTATTCCATTGTATTTTCTGTTTTGCTTAGAGGGCTATGTGTTTCACTACATTTTTATTATTCTGCCTTGAAATAAAATGCAACACAATTTTGTCAGTCACTTTGGGAATGTTCTAGTACTAGCAAATTCCTAAGTAATTTCTAGAGTTTTCTCTCTCTGTTTATGTTGAAGGTCAGGATATATTTATACCATAAATATGCATTTACCTAAAGACTGATAAATTAAAAGACAGTCTCAGGAAATATTATGAAAAGGAGAAAGAAAGAAAACTTCTGAATGCATGTTCCTGATTAATTCATATGACTAGCCCTACAAACATGTTGCCTTATACTATAATGCTAAAATTATTTATCTTAAAATCCTCTGTCCTCAAAACTAGTCTTCCTTTGATGTCTTTGTATAGCAATCTGGTATCTTAAAATCTCCTGCAGATATTACCTTGTTCATAGCATTGAGATTCTTTCATCCATCTGCACTGACCTACTCTATTGTGTATTGTAACCCATTCATTTTTCATAGTTGTGATAATTCCATCTGTTCCTTTAAAATCAAACTGCAAAAAAGGCAAGACAATGTTCACCTCATTAGTTAATACTGTTAATGCCATATACATGTATGTATATATAGTAGATATATAGACATACAGCTATAGATATATGCCTTTGTCAGACTCAGCTACAGACTATAACAATGTAATAATTAATAATGGATATTCATACATGTAATTATTTATGATTTGATGGGAAAAAAACAACTACTACTCATTTGATTTAGTCCTAAAAATTGAAATTTGAAAAAGCAACAGGTCCACTAGAAAAGTAGCAGAAATCCCTGGGTAAAAAACTGAAGGGTGCATTGTAATATGCTAAGGAACATGCATAAAAGTAAAATTAAAAAGTGCTCCATGTTCACTTTCATCATTAAGAAATGATAATAACTAACATCATTCTTAAATAAGATGTGTTACTCATGTTTTTGAAAGATTTCATTGAATTACTCACTTTAAAAAATCTGCTGCCCAAAGGATATTTAAAGTAATTTTGGTTTCAGAGGAAAACCAGGAACAAGCCAACAAGGAACTGTACCCAATTCTACAATGTGTCAGAAATCTATTTTTTTTTTAGAGAAAAAAAGAAAAACAGAAAAAAGGGTAAAAATAATGCAGACTTTCAAAGAAAAACAGTAAGAAATCACTAGTTGATAAATTACATATTGTTATGTTAGTAGTTGCTCAAGTTACAAAATTAAAAAAAAAATCTATTCTTATAAAGAAGTGAGAAAAGCATGTTTTCTTAAAGACATAGTTTCCTATGTAGTTCAGGCTGGCCGTGAACTCATTAAGTACCACTGGTTGGCCTAGAACTTGAGGTGACTATCATGTAACTATTGTGAAAGTAGTTTACATTGATATATTACCTTAATTTTATAGGTAAAACTAGAGTACCAACTAATACAAGGCCATATCAACTTTCTTGTGCAGATGTGAATATCTCAAAACCCATGCTTTTAGAAGACTTGGATTTTTAACAAAATGTTTTTGTTTTAAAAACACAAATTAATTTTACCAACAAAAGTGATATTCTTGAATTTGTGAAATAATGTGTTCAGAAACATCAAATTAATGTTAACTGTATTGTTTCTAGGCACCATAACAAAGCAATAAAGAAAGCTGTAAAATGTTTACTTTTAAAACATTCATTCACTAGTCGTAATAGTGCATGCATCGCAATCTAGGTGCTCAAGAGTCAGAAACAAGAGAATCAGTAAGTCCAGGAATTTAAAGCCAGGCTACAGAACTGATAATGCTATCCCCCGAAAATGCATTATACTCTACACTGCAAGATTCCTCAAGATGACGTGACTATTGGAATCATAAAGTTTATAAACTTCTTAATAATTTACTTTATAAAATTTTATACACCATCATAGTATTGAGAATAATGGCAGTTCCACTGAAAAATTCTAAACTATCTTAATGCAATGCCACAAATTTATAGACATGAAAGAATCTAGATACAACTTCTTATTTCAATTTAACACTTGCTTCTATAAACAGAAATAGAATTTAATAACTGCTTGTGTCATTGGGATAGATGTCAGCTCTAATTCATGAATTTTATTCTTGCAAGTTATTGAATTATTGCCATGTTGCTATTTTAAGGGTTTTCATAGATTTTGCTTTGAGAATGTATTCAAATTGTTTCTTTTACTTTGTATGGAAAAAAAGGTTGACAAAAAATACATAAAAGCTAATGCTTTAAATTTTTTATTAGGAAACAAGCCATTTGAATAGTTGGATGTTTTTATTTATATTAAATTCACTACTTAAAAAATTACACATGGAAGCATGGAACAAGAGAGTGCCTAACTGCCTTGCTGTTAATATTCCGGGTCCTCACGTAAGTAATGAACATTTCTTCCTGCCACACAGCTTGACAGGCGCAGATTTTGTAAAAAGAAATCTAACTTAAAGGAAATAAGTGGCCATTTCCAGAAATAGTAACTGTTAAAAATTCATACAGTTAATTAATCTTTGAAAATATTTCTACATTTCCCTTTGTAAGACATAGTCCCAACGAGTGACTGTTACAGTCATCTATGCAGTTATTTCCTCGGGGTAAAAGACTTGGAACATTTCCAAGTAAAAGAATAGAGCTGTAAAATTTGCACAGATCTTTGAGACACTTAATCTAGTCACTTCATCTTCTTGAAGAATTCTGCATATATTCTAAGAACAAAAGTGTCACAAAACGTGGCTTTATTTTTCTAGCATAAATCTGAAAACCTTATCTGTTCTATCTGTAAATGCCATCTGCACTGCAATAATCATGTTGGGCCACAATATGTCAGTTGCTTCTTACAAGTAACCTGGCAAATAATTATTTTACTAAAAAAAATCTATGCACATGTAAACAGGTTAGTTACAGATTATTTTATGTTTTTCTTTTTGGTACCAGGGATCAAATTCGGGACCTCATGCTTTCCAGGCAGGTGCTTAAGCTGCAGAGCTAAATCCCAGGGCCCAGTTACAAATTATTTATTAGACATATAAATACAAACTTCACTTTGTAAAGTGAAATGTGTAGAAAAATGTCTGAGGTCCTCAAGCACAGTATATGTGTGCTCATTCCCTGATGGTTTGTAAATATTAACTTGGATAGGAAGCATTTTATATACAGGTTAATATTCTACATCTCCTTTCTTTCTCAAACTCTGTCATATTTATATAAAGTTAGAAGATAGCTCAGGACCTTCATCCATAATAAATAGATTTTTTTTCCTGTTTCTCCCTCCCCTCTGCTCCTTTTTGCTCCTTTCCCCTCTTCCTTCCTTCTTCTTCTTCTTCTTCTTCTTCTTCTTCTTCTTCTTCTTCTTCTTCTTCTTCTTCTTCTTCTTCTTCTTCTTCTTTTCTCTCTCTCTCTCTCTCTCTCTCTCTCTCTCTCTCTCTCTCTCTCTCTTTCTCTGTCTCTCTTCTCTCTCTCTCCTTTTATCCTGGTGATTGAGCTCAGTGTCATCATATTTCTCTGGTACATCTTCAACCCTTGTACATTTAAAAAAATTAAGGTAGTCACCAAGCTGCCCAAACTAGGCACAAATATTTCATTCTCCTGCCTCAGCCTTCTAGAATGCTGGAATTATAGCCATGCTAGACCTTCTTTTTTTTTTTTTCAACAAAACAAAACAATTTTTTTTTTAATTTAGAAATCAGGTTTATACGTGCCAAGTTTTTCATCATAAAATCCTCATAAAGTAGATAATGTTACAAGCTTGGAGATGGAATATTAATGTCTTCCTACATTTATATCTTGAATTTGTAACCCCCGGTGAAACAGTTTAAACGGCTAGAGCATTTGTGATCGGCAATGTCGTAAAGGCAGGACAGTCATGAATGGGATTAATGCCATAGACAAGAAGGCCTGAGGTGATACTTTCTCCCTTCTGCACTGTGGAGTCTCAGGAAATACAGTCATTTGTGAACAAGGAAAAGCCTTCACCAAGCCTCAAATCTGGTGATGCTTTGATTTTGGACCTCTAGTATCTTGAACAGTGAGAAATACATATTTGCTGTTATAATTTACCCATTATAGCAAACTGGAGAGACTACAAGAGATGATCTACATTTATTCAATAATGGATCATGCCTCATTTTACAGAGTAGGTAAACTGTGTATTGGGAGTGGAGCAGTAGCTACAATGGCAATGTAACATGCATTCTACTGTGTGTGAAACCAACGAAATGTTGAAACTATTGTCATGGTGGAACTAAATTACCCAAGTTTATACAAATTTGATCATATATATCACAGCAGTTTCTTTATTTTTTAAAGGCAGAGGTATTTTACAGAATAGGAGTTCGAAGTTTTTTTGACTATATTCTATACATTCTCCAGAAAGGGACAATTTTTTTAAATCATCTGATGTTACCTACCGTTATTTCTTTATAATTTATAGATGATGGCGCCAGGCAAAATGTTAAATACCTGAGTTTACTAGAGAGTATTTGTATTTTGCTTTTTTCACCTGATAATAACATATAAGAAGAAAAATTCAGCTCAAGGATAGTTGACATATCAGTTGAAATTAAAAGATATTATAAACCTTAAATCTGCAAGAAGATAATATACATTGATAGAGGCTTTGTGAGAAGGTTTATGAAAATTCAGACAAGTTCCATCTAAAGCAACTCCCTACAACGACTATTCTAACATATGACTTTAAATTAATCACCAATAAAGGAACACTATTAATCAGGTAAATAAAAATGGTTTCTCTCACATGAGAAAATCAAATTCTAATAAATAAGTCAAAGAGAAAACTGAAAAGTAAACAATAAGAAAAAGAAGATAAATAAAAAGACAAGCGAGACAGATCTTTAGAAAAGAGAAAGGAATCTAACAGACATTGGGAGGGAAAGAAGGGGAGAGCAAGGTGTCATAAAAGATTATAATGTGCCATGCACATGTGCTGACTACCCACAATGAATGTATGTACTATGTATCAAATATTGTATATACTAATAAAATAATAAAAATTCAAATTAAGTGGAATAATAAATATAGAGCAGAAAGTTTGGTGTGGTAACTGAGTTCTAAAAGATGGTGGAGCTTCATGGTGAAAAGAGATTATTTGAATCACAATGTAAAATGAAAGTTGCCTGTAATTGTTTATTTTAGACTACGACATCTTCTTTTATGTTTCAGCTGCCTTAGATTTGAGGTTGTTTGCAACAATTCCTTAAATTTGCCTAAACAAAATGGTAGAATCTAACAAGACAACAGACCAAGATAAATGTAATCATACAGTCCATTAGATTATCTAAATTAACTCTGTTGGTAAGAAGATTTCATGCAATAAATCTTATTCTTGATTTTCAGAAGGATTATTACCATTATATTTAATTGATTTTATTTTGCCAGAAACTTCATCAAGATAGACCTACAATTTATACATCAAAGTATTTTGTTGTAATCAGTCTCAACATTTGAGAACATTCTACATAGTCTATATTTTCCCCTTGACTAAATTACCTTTATGGTTAAAAAGGTTGGTGCTCTAACAAGGATCATAGTTTTGCTTACTAAATGAAAATTAATTTTTTGTTTTATTTTGTTTTTTACTACCAGAGTCAGTTTCCTAATATATATACACATTCAAGAGATAAGTATGTGATGTGTTGAAGAGGAAGCAGACACATGAGAGATTAACTCTGTCAGCTGAGGCAATTAGTATCAAGATATAATCATTCTAGAAAATATTAACCTCAGCAATTGATCCTAAATGGTCTACTGTATGATTTCCTTCCATCTAGACAAATACAAGCCTGTGAAAATCACATCTTAGAGTTGCTGTCATCTGCAAAGTCTGTCATGCTTGCTTATTAAAATTTTGATCTTACACATTCTTTACTATATTCTTCCCAATGTATTAGAGGTGGTACAATTTACTGAATGGAAATTTTAATGCCTATATTAAATACAGTCTTTGTGTATGCTATGTGTTAAGGAAAACCATAACCAGGATGCTGGGAATCATTTCTGACATACAATTTCAGAGGGGTTTTATTAATAATTTTATCCCATTATTCATTACAATGAATTTAGAGTCTAACATGTTCCATTCTTTTTCAAATGCCATTATCTAACATCTTCCATTCTTTGTCAGGATCCAATGTCAATGAAAGCAAAAGAAATAACTAGATAGGATTTTAGAAAAGTTAGGTAATTTAAAGTACTGCAAACAGTTATCTGGAGTTTTGGCCATCACTAATCTCAAAGAAGGTGTCAGTGCTATGGAGGGCTCACATTAACCACTCATATGGTCAAAGAAAAAAAGCACCCAGTCCATGGGCAGAGAGAATAGAAAATTTCTTTCATCTAAGAAGTCATAGATCAATGTCTTCAGGTCAGAAAGAAGAAATCATGAAACATTTCCTAAAGTCTGAAGTTTTCCTTTAATCCTTTCGAGTAACTTTTAGAAAAATGAGTGACTAAAAGTTCATAAAATTTAACTGACATAATTTCTTACCGCTGCCACTGAAGTTCAGATTGATGCCCAGCATGCACATGCATCTAATGAGTTAGTTACTACTATTACAGTGAGTATGAAGCAATAATTTGTATGAAAGTAAGGCAAATAAGTAACTGACTTGAACTTTACAGTACACAAAAATCTTCTATAAAATGCATAGAGAAAGAAAAAAGAATAAGCACAATATAGTTCAGGTTCATTCATTTGGAGAACAAATGATATACGGATCCTAGTGCCAAGCATATTATTTTTCTTTCATTTACTACAATTTGGGAAATCGACACTTGTCAGAAGAATAAAGCAATATGACTTCTTTACTCTGGATAAGTCATTCTTAGTAGAAGTAACTAATTCATCACCAATGATTGTCTAATGTAGATTGTCTTCCTGGCATAGATGTGTAGAAATTTATATTGGAAAAATTATTTGATTTTGGGTTTTTGAGAATGTTTTGTATATGAAGGTAGAGCAAAGCAGCATATCTTTAAAGATAACACTTTTAAAATATAACAGCAAAACATTTCAAGAGGCATAAATATAATTTAGTGGCTAATTGAAAAATATTTACTCATCTGTTTTTTCAGAGCATTGCAGTTACCCACTATGGAAGAAGAAAAGAATACATTATCATATATTATAATAAAATTATGCTTTAATCAGTATTGGTCAATTTTCACATCGTTCTTGTTTTCATTGGCTGAAGCATTGTATAAGAAGCTCAAAATCAGGGAAGTTTGGAACATGTTTCTGTGAATCATGGTAAAGTATATCAAAATAGGAAGAACTATAATTCCTATTACAAACAAGATTGGAACAATGACTCAAATTTTCATACAAAGGAAGTTATTAAAACATATAAATAATATTTTTAGAAGAATGTTAAGATGCTAAAGAAATTCACTAATTATTCTCTATTGTAATCAGTCTTTTTTTTACAATCACTGTCCTTAATATATCATGAAATTACAGTCTACACAATGGAATGAATTTTTGATCCCTATATATATTGGAAGTATACAGTATACATAATGAATGGATGTACCATTTCACCTGTCTTTAACTACAATTTTAATCTTGAAAGTATTTTAATTTTCTTTATATTATACATTTATTTTCAGAATTATTTCTCTAAAAATTCAAATCTGATTATCAGTCATTTAAGTCTCCTTTTTGTTCTCCTAGTTTAGCTTTAGGACAAAGCTTATGTTTGGTCATTTGCAATACAAAGCAGGTTAATGCTTCTTATTAACCACAACTTCTCAGTAATCCTTTCCTTCATTAAACAGAAGTTTTATTTATTATGTGTCTAGTTATTTCAGACCAAAGCATATACAATGAGCTAGTAGATAGCATGATGATATATTTATATGTGTTCTTTCACTCATGCTTGATTCTATTCTTCCATATATTATAGTATTGACTCTATAAATAGAACTTCATTACCCTGGTCAAACAGTACAAGAGATATTTCTCTTTGGATGCCAAAAAATTCTTGAAATGATCATTTTAAGCATTCATCTTTTTACCTTTCAATACTAAGGTATAGACTTTTTTATCATTATTTTCATTTCATACTGTGTAAACTTGCCTTACCTCCTTTTGCACTGCTCTTGTTCTTTACTTAACATTAGTATCATTCTTAGAATAGTCCTATTATTCCTCAATAATGCTCAAAGGATGATTGTGGGTTTTTCTTACATTTTGTTTTTATTTTTGTTTTAATAAACTGTGTGCTTCCTAAGGAAGAGGGAGGAATATTATTCTAATGCTCTAATAGGAAATTACAGACTATTTATTAGTACTTTATCCTTTTTGGAGAGGAGAGAAAAGAGAAAGGAGAGGGAACGAAAGGGAAGGGCAGTGAAGGGAACAGAGGGGAGGAGAAAAGGAGAGAATGTTAGAAATCAAGGAATGACATCGTTAAGTGTCTCCCTCTTTGTAGCACTGTGCACTTTTCAGTTAGTCTCTATCACTCGTCAAATATTTTGACAATTGAATTAAATAATTCTCTTTATCTGAAATTGTACCTTCATATGGATTGACAGTATTTTATCTGCATAATATATCCAGTCTTAGAATTCCTCAGTTTTTAAAATTACTTAAAGAACTTCTTTGTCTTCTTGCTTGTCATTATTTCTCATGGTCACATTTTGATTATTTCCATAATCTAAATCTCATTGATCTTCAAAATTATTAATTCAGCATTGCTAATTTCTTGCCAGTAGTGTTCTTTTTCAAATGGCATAGACAACTACTTTCATCATTTTAAAAAATTTTATCAGGATTTCCAATTACTTGAACTTGCCACTCTCTCCAAATTCATTGGGTATTTCTTCATATTTTATTAAGTTTTATTGATTTAACTTCATGATGCATTTTTCAAGAGTATACATGCTGTATATAAATTCTCCTTCTCTGAATTTCATCACAGTTATCTTGCAAAATATGTATTCCTTGAACTGATTTTTTTTTCAACAAAAACCCAAATCATCCAACTAATACATGTGATTTTTACTAAATGGGATAGAATTTTTGTCCTAGAAATTATTAACCACCAAACTTAATCAGGAGGCCAACACAGTTCAGCAGTGTTACTACATTTATAGACAATGTATTGCCTCTTTCTGATGTCTATGTCAATACTCTTTTAATTCTTCTCAAATATATTGAACTTTGAACTTCTTTCTAAGTGCACTTAAATGATGAACTTTGGCAATACAAAATCTTTTTCTATCTCATTTTTTATGTGCTCAGTTTATACATGTTTATTTGTATTTGGCATATTACTGTGATTATTCATGACAGTTTTTCCCTTTCTGTCTTTCTCATTATACAATGAAATACTTCCAAGCATTCAACTGTAATTGACCTCACTTTGGGTATCACTTCATTTCTTTCTCATTACCACATCTTTTATCTGTTTTTTCATTTTATTTCCCAGTTTCTCCCACATTTGAGTGGTTCTCATTTACTTTTAAATTAACTCAAGTGCAGCTTCTTAAAATTTTAAAAAGTGAAAGAAGGCAACAGAATTTTATTTGGCCCCCTATATTTATCTAGACTCTTAAGGATCCCTGCATGGAGTCTTCAGTTTCCTGCAACATGCTGGGGCATGGCCAGAGAAAAAGAGCAAGAGACAAATAGCAAGCACTGGGATCTGGGTTGACCAGTTGTACTTGGGGCACAAAAGCCCAGGGAACAGCTAGAATCTTAGCAGTTACTGATGGAGGAGATTATCAGATGACTCAGAGGCGTTAGTGATTTTAAACTAATGAAGATCTGCCCTGAAGCATCTTTAATCTTAGTAGTTTTACTCTTTTTTTTTTTATTTAAAAGAGAATAAAACAAAAGGGGGTAGTACAGACCAGATCAGAAGAGGACAACATAGGCAACACAGTACTTTACATTAAGTCAACTGGACATCAACATTATCTAATGCCATATCTCTAACTCTGCTATAGTTGAGCATAGTTTCAATTACAATAATATCAAACATAACACAATAGTATAAAGCCAT
>PVJX010000853.1:0-98908 GCA_004027295.1 Dolichotis patagonum
TGGATTACGTGCTGTTCCAGTTTGTCTACTTACACTAGACTTGAGGACATGGTCAGCTATCCCAAAAATAAGAGGACATATTATGGTAACCATCCCTAATTTCCTATCAACTTAATCTGAAGCCCTTTATAACTTATACTGTCTTATTATGACTGATCTTATTTGAATCTGGTTTGTTAGATTGCTACTTTGTATTGACTGATTTTATTTAAATCTGTTATGATTGATAGCATCAAGTCTAAGAGTATAGGCAAGTACACTGAAGATGTCAAGATTCACTAAGATACCCACTCTGGTTTGATTATTACTTGCTTTTGAAGTCTTATAATGTCTCCAATGCTTTATTAATGTTGTTATATACTGCTGAGACATCATGGTAACCATTGTAGATCACCTTGTATTGCACTTTTATATGACTTTTTTGCTTCATCCTTTTCTAGGAATTGTTTTGTTTTATCTTGCTTTGTTTTGTTTTTCCCTCTAATAAGAAATGATAGATATACATGTAGAGACTCATGCATGTGTAGAGCTTATAAACAGTTTACGAGAACCAACTATATAACACATGTTGAAATGAACAACTACTTCGAAGAAAAAGAGACACTACAGTACCCAGTGCTGATTCCATAATGTCATGATGTGAAATCCAGCAAAACTATCACTCTTTGTTCAAAGTGATTTAGCTTGTTTTGTTTTAAGTTCAACACACATGAAGGTATGGACAGCTGTTTTGAGGAGAAGGAGCGACACTATGACAGCCATTCTTGGCTTCCCTATTTTCTGGTCTTGAAGACCTGAAACACCCTCCTCGTCCTGCTCAGATCAATTCCATACCATGTTGTTTCATATGAATTCCCTGTATGTGACCATATGGACAACTACTTGGAAGAAAACAAGACTCAGTACGATAGAGTGAATATCTCTGATTGTCTAGTTTTGAAATTTATGTCCCTTACATTGCTTTCTTGTGATCCACTTTGTTCTGTTTTGTTGTGTTTAATTTTACCCTTTTGATATAATTGCATGTATATTTGAGTGGGTAAGATGAATGACCATATTGCTGTTTTTGTCAGATCATGGAGCAGAACTGTTAACAGTCTCACTGTTTGAATGTCTACTTTACATGTTTTAACTTTGTAATTTGAACAACTATTTCCAAGAAGTCAGTATGTAATTTGTGAAGTAATAATTTTTTAGGTTTTTTTGTTGTTGTTCTTTTCCTTTTTTCCTTGGGATTCTCTATTGTTGGTATCTTTTATTCTGTTTTGCTTTTTTTTTCTCTTTAAATAAAATTAAAAAACAAAAGAGAGGCTAGGTTGGAAATAATAAATCCAGTCATAATGAGAACATAGGCACTTTAATGGTGACTATGGTTTTGAGTGTAGACAGGGAAGAGGTCTGAGGTGTGAATCCTAGGACATCGAGAGAACTGGCAGCACAGTGAGAGGCAAACTGGAAGGGGGTGCAGCCTGGAAGACAGGTGATGCCAGTGCCTCAAGGAATGAGTGTGAAGCTGGAGGCTGCTAATGGGACAGAGATGAGGACTGAAAGCTGCAGGATTGCACGGGGGACTTTGGGAAGCATAGTGGAACGGCTGCGCCAAACATGTGACTGCAGAGAGTGCAAACATGCACTCAAGAGAGACCCAGAAGGAGAAACTGGGCTTGACAGGAATGAAAACCAAATGATGTCTGAGGAGTACTTTGTAGAGGGAAAAGACATGGCGTGGTGGCTACAGGGAGGATGTGGACATGAAATTGGGAGTGCTCTTTTTCTTTAACATAACAGAAGTAAGAGCAGGCTCATGTGTTCATGGGGATGACCAACAGAGGGTCCAGCCAAGGACGGGAATTACTGGAGGTCACTTTGAGGAGGTGGGACGGGCACATCTGATGCAGGAACAGAGGGGCTGCCTCCAGGTGGGAGCACGGGCGGTGCATGTCCAGCTCCTCCAGCAGCAGTGGGAGCTGGAGGAGGCTCCTTACTGCTTCAATGTTTCCAGGCAAAGTTGGGAAAGAGAGTGTTGGAAGGTTGAGGGAAGAGATTATCCAAAGTCTTGTGAGAATGAACAATGTAATATGACTGCTGGGTAATACTAAGTTTCTACTTAAAAGTTCAAGGTGGTGATTTAAAAGGAAAACCAGAAAGCATGAGTGTTCTCGTCCAGCAAGGTTACAAGCACAGGGTGGCACAAAGTAGGTAAAGGTGTGGAATCTGCCAGTGCTGTGAAATTGCCAACTAAGTATGGGAAGGCAGAGGAGTCACTACACTGCATGGACTCCCGTTGTGTAAAGAGGGATCCAAGATAGGAAGGAGAAGAGTGAAACGAAAGTAGTGAAGCCAATGGACTGTGGGTTCTAACGCAGCGGAGCTTTTGATTTTGGAGGAAGTTAGCTCCAAAGCTGCAGAAGAGTGGCCTGATTAAAAGTCATTACCGGAGGGCTCCAGATAACCTTAAGAAGTATTTTTTGGGGATATATCTAACCAAAGAATAGATGAGACAAGTGCTCAAAAGTGTCTTCCAGAATGAAATGCAGACTTTTGGCATGCAATGGGATGCACCAGGGGACCAAAGCAGTCATCAGCGGGGTTAAAATTTATAAGTTCATTTGTTTGGGCTCTTACCATCTGACAAAGACACTGGATATTTGCCAACATTTCCAATTATCTGCAACTGTGATTTATATTTTCTAATTTGTTAGATGAATAAGAAAAGAAATCACATATTTGGGACCTGAACACAATTCAAGCTATCTGTCATTAAGCCAGGCATAATTTCAGGAAAAATGCAAATGATATCCTGTTTTCAAGAGCATGAAAGACTTAAGTTTGTGATCAATAGTTTTGAAAAATTTCCTTAAGACCATGGCCATCTGCATGCATATCAAACACTCATTAAGTGATTGGCAAAGTTTACTGAGTTACATGTATATATTCAAGTAGCCACATTAAAGAAAACAGAATGATGAAATTAATTTTAATAATGTATCTTAGCTAGTACACCTAAATTAAATATAAATATCATGAAATATTTTCTAGGTTTTTTTTTGCATTAAGCCTTGAGTTCAGTGTATGTTTTTTATTTCCCGATAAAGCAGAATGTTTCTGCTCATGAATAAAAAGGCTTATAACTCATATTTCCTTTTTTGTCTTGCTTCACAGCTAATGTTTTGGTCCAAATAAAGAGATCCTTTTCTCCTTCCTTCCTCCTTGCATGCATGTGTGTGTTGCTGAACCTGAACCCAAGGCCTTGCGTGTGCTAGGCAAATTCTGTACCACTAAGTTATATACCTAGCAGTGGTATCTTCAATCTTTTCATCCACCTTGGAGGGGTTCCTGTTCTTTTTTTTTTTTTTTTTTTTCCCCTTTTGAGACAGGGTCGGCAGTTCAGACTGGTCTTGTACTCACTTCGTAGCTTAGGCTGGCCTTGAACTCACATCGATCCTCCTGCTGATGCCTCCCAAGAGCCAGAATTACAGGCATATAGCACCATGCCTGGCTCTTGGGTTCCTGTTTGTTAGGTACTCTTTAACTATTTTCTATGCATGCCTATGATCTTGTATTGACTAGAGGTCTCAAATATATTCTAGCATACAGATAAAATGAATAATCGTGTGTGGCTCCTTGGTCTTACCTGTGTTTGCTAACTCCTTGGAAAGAAAGACAAGAATCATATACAGATGGAAACACTTATAGGAAACTATACTGAGAACAATTACAATACACATATGAAAGGAAAAAAAGAAGCAACAGCTAAACAAATGTTTCAACTTTTAAAATTTGAACATGTTGTTCATCAGAAAAAAGATTGTTTATATATTTATTTGTGTATATGCATTAGAACATTTTAAACATTACCCTGTTATATGTTAAATTACCTAAAACCAATTACTGTACATTTCTAATAGCCCCCAAATGCCTTCAAAGTCTAAACAGCAAAAACCCATAAAGTATTTTCTTAGCAAAGCTAAGGTGACTTCCTGTTGCAGAGGTGTGTAAACTTGTTCTGCAAATATTTTAGGTTTTGTTGGATAAACGGCCTTTGGTGATGGAGGTGTTGCAAGGGCAAAAGCAGCAATGGACAACATGCAAAAAATGTGAGCAGCTGGGCTCCAATCAAACCTTATTTACAAAAATAGGCAGTAGTTCTGGCGTGGCCCGCAGGTCACAGCTTACTGACCTCTGTCCCGTTGCATGAAGTAGAAAGTGAGGATAAGGGCAGTGGCAAAGTAAGATGAGAGGTGACAATGACAAGTCCTTTTACTGCACAGTAGTCACACCGAGGTCCCTTGTGAGGCACCTAAAACCATGTCTAAGGTACTCATGTTTACCTGAGAGTTGCAGTTTTCCCTTTAATTAGGTGTCTAAAATCCTCAAGAATAAGTAGCATTGACTTGTATTCTAATAATGCAAATAACCAGCCAAAGATGGCCCACATTTTTCCACTGTTCTTTACAAGATCATATTTCTACAAACTTCTACTTAGCCTGTATCCTGTTATAAATGAATGTGAAATTCTTGGATGACTCAATTTTACATACTCTAGGAAAGACGCTCGGCTACCACACTCTCTGTGACCGCTGTGGCCTGGAAACTGGACCTCATCAGAGTCCAGCCTTGGAGCCTGGATGAGTTCAGAGCCAGCCTCTTGCCAGAAGTGAAATCAATTTACATAACACATATTCCCACAATCCCCACATGAAGGAACTAATTTTTTTTAACAAACCATTTCATGAATAACAGAGTCTTTTGTGCCACCAAATAAAAACATTTAGAGATTGTCGAAACATCTGTTATGAGATGTTACTGTCAAACTCTGTTCTCGGAGAGGGTGGAAGCTGCATTGTTTTTCAGTATCTTTGATGATTTCATAAAATGTCTGCACTGTGAGAACTGGTCCATCTGCGGGGCCTGAAAACTCCCAGGAACCAATCCAACACCAATGACATGCTCACCATCTACAGTTTAAATATATTTAAGGTAGTGTTTAGAAAGCAAAGGTGGAAGCTATATTTCATGGGTTATTTCTAAAAATGCTATTTCCTAATAAATACAGTGATAAGAAAAAAGCATCACTTAGAAAAACCCCTCTCCCTTTTTTTATATCCCAACATAGTTATAGTGATTTTCCTCCAAATGGGTAGACAGTAAGCACTGCCAAAATTCTCCCTTTGGTGCTAAATTTCCAATGCCTGTACAATACTGAGGGGGTTATGTTAAAATGCATTCTCTTTTACTTGGAGGGAAAGGTTTCTTGTCAAAATGAGAAAATGGAAACAAATTTTGCTAATAATGAAGAGGGAACAATAATGGTGAGATGCAGAGATGCTACTGCAGAAAGAATGAGAGGTGGTGGAGCTCAGGTTTGTGAATCTTGCTACTGGCTGGGGAGTTACGGTCCATGGCCAGTGAGTGCTCATTTTGTGTCACTGGCAGGGATGGGGCTCACATGATTTGTGCTCCACTGGCAATGAGCGTGGCCTGTGACAAATCTTTTACAGCTATGGTTTTACTGTCTATAATCCCTTCAGCACAGTGGTCTGCTTTGTGTGTGTAAATAAAACGAAACAGAAGGAGAGCTGATCCATCTGTGGGCCCCTAACTCACATGAACAACAACACTCCATGGATGGTTCTCCTTCACTGATGGGAACCAAAAAAGGCTGCAGAAACCAGGCTGAAATGATAAAAAAAAAAAAAAGAGAGAACAGAAGCAAAGAAAAAGAAAAAGAAAAAGAAAGCCAGAGCAACAAAAAGTGTATGTACCTTGCTGGCATATTTAGGTGCTTACTAAATAGGGAATGAATAAACCTATCTTCACTTACTTCTTTCAGGGAGAGGTCACCAACATTAAAAATCAGATGATTTCAAGTCTGTTGTGTGTGCAAATGGCACACATATTCAAATAGGCTCAAATAACCAAACCTCAAACTATTAGGCCATTTCTACATGTGAAGAAATGAGCAATTCTCAAGTGACACAAACAACAAACCATTCACTATTTTTGGGTAAGCACATAAACCTGGGCAGGAACGTGCACTTACAATTAAGATCTAACATAAAAAGCACTACTGTATTTTTATCTCAACGTATGTGTGCAGGCTGGCACCTACAGGGCTGTAGTGCAAAAGAGGCTACATGTATACCTGTGGCTGTGAGCAGCAGCAAGCAGCATGCTGCCTTTTACAAAATTTAAGTATAACTGTCCACGGACAGTGTATGAAGACTCACTTACCTAACCCTTCATCAATAGTGAATGTACTTAGCTTCTTTTATTTTGTGTAACATGAAGAATTTAGTTAGTATATGTAATTACCAAAATACCCAAATAGCCCTACACAATACAATACTAGGTGAAAAGAAGTCTCTCTTCAGTCTTATCCTCAGATCTCTCCTTTATGGTAGCTATCATTTTCTTTCACCTCTGCCCACAAGTAGTATTTGACAGAGTCTAGCTACATATAATGCTACTCTTTCCAAAACAAGGAGTGTTTTGTATATATAAAGCTCTCATCCCTTTTAAGAGTTGCATTGTATTCTACCGCACACTTATATCATAATGAATTTAACCAATGTCCTGTGGATGACCAGATTTATTTCAATCTTCTGCATGCAAAGTGATGTTTAAGTTATTATTTATTTTGTACTGAAGACTTTGTGTACCAAATCCACATACATTGGTGGGGAAAGGCCTAAGAAATGAATTGCTGGGTCAAAAGGTAAAGTGCATTTTTATTCTTGACACATATTACCAACTAACAACTTTGTACCTACTGTATACCTCTGAAAATGCATTTCTACATGCTCCTCCTAATAGTTCGTTGTCAAACATTTTTTATTATCTCTGCCATTCCAACAGATGAAAAACAGTATCTCATTGGGGCTTTAATTACCTTTTCTTATTATAAAGTGTACAATATTTTTGGAAGTAATTTATAAGTCATGTTCTGTGAATTTCCTATTTGTTTTGTTACTAATTGTTGAGATCTGTGGTAATCTTAAACACAGTTTTAAAAATAAAAACACAAACTTGAGATACTACAACATGGCATTCACTGTTCTGAAATCTGATTCCCTACATCACTTCTAGATAATTCCTAAAATTTAGCACAAAAACAAATCCGAGTGAAGGTAAGGTACAAATCTCAGCACAAAGGCTCAAAATGTATCACTACGCAGGGTAGGAATTAAAGTCAAAGAAGAGAAGGAAATCAACCAAAAATACTGATCATTAGCATGATTTGTGGGTATTTCTGATTGTTATCTCCACCTGAGGTTGTATAAAACAAGCGCTGAGACTATCACTTTCCATTTTGAAATTCCATCCTGCGACCTGAACTAGACCAGCCTGTAGTACAGGCAGCACAGCGGGGCCGAGAAATCACTCCCTTCCATCCCTTTAGGTTTGGGAACCACCCTAGAGCCAACCTCTTCCCATTGTTCTAAGAAAGGTAGAAAATAAAATCAGGAAGACGCAGGAAACCTCTGATACTCCAGACCAGAGCACGCACAGCACACTGGATCTCCTGGCCTGACTGACCTTCAGTAATCTTGTCCCCACTGGAACCTTATTACAGGTTCCTAAGTATGGGCTGCATGTCATGCATGATTTAATCATTGAGTTCTGGGACACACATGCTTGTTGAGAACCCCTGAGGTAACTGAGCATGTGTGTCCTTGAACCCCTCCCTGTTGATCGCTCCTGTCACTGCTGCTCCAAAGACCCAGTGAGAGGCATCATGGCTGCATGCACTTCCTTTAAACTCTAAAAGCCTGATGTACCTGTGTGCTGTTGGGGTTTTTGTTTTGTTTTGTTTAGCTTTCTTGTTGTCCTGGTACCACTTTTCTGTTCACGCCCCATTTTTTTTTTTTTTTTTTTTTGGGTCTGTTTGGACTTACCCTGAGTTTATCGTCCCACAACTTTCAATAAATGTAGTTGCTTTTCGTTTGCCACTGGATGTACATTTGCAATTCTCTGCTCATCGTACACAAGAGACTGGAATCCATCTGCTGGATCCATCCGCTGGTATTACCTGGATTTAAAACTGTCTCATTCTGGGACATATGTTCTGTTCAGCCAAGCAAATTTACATGTTCTATTCAGCCTGCAAATGTTTTCCCTAACTTTTGAAACGGGGGATTTTATTTTTCACTGCACCTAACTGGTCAGTCATTCCTCAGAAATTAGTTATTAGAAATTTTCTGGAGCAAAATTATTTAAGCCCATGATAGAACCCTAAAAGGTTTTATATTTCAGTATGGTTGCTGATACATCGCATTAGAAATCTTGGCATCATCTTCGTCTTTCTCTGATAATCACTTCCCCACTACCTCTTTCTTTCCTTGAAATCTCTTTGCCTTCACTGTTTACTGTAACTATGCTGATTTTGTTCTTCATTTTAAAACCATTTCCATCCCTGTGCTTTTATCATCACATTATTCACCTTAAAATACAACCTAAAACAAATCTGTATCACTCAAAAACCTGAGTGTTCCATAAATACTTGTCAAACAAATGAATCAACAAACATATAGCAGGACTTTAATCTCCAACACCCAGTCTGGGCTCCTGGGCCAGGCTTTTCAAGTCCTTCCATGATGCGGCTCCATTCGGCTTATGCAAACATTTCCCCACCATCTGTGCAAGCAATACTCACTCTGTCCTCTTTGCCTTTGTTCATTTGCTTTTCTCTGTGCAAACTTAAGGATTCTCTTAGTGATATTCTCAGTTCTATATATGATCAGCTTCTTTTTATTCTGCTCCTCTCACTCTCTCAGCTTTCCTGGGGGACTTCCTCTATAATCATGGTTTCAGGGACCACCAACTAACAACACATTAACCAGTCAGACTGCTCATGAATTCCGCATTGGCCTACCCACCATCTGGTTCCCTTACCAAGATCTCAAAATCAACATATGCAAACCTCAACTTCTCTGCCTCCTCCTTTTTGGGTGGTAGTGGGGATTAAACTAAGGGCCTTTACATTTAACTACCTTCTCTGTCCTTACCTATCTATTGATTTAAATAAATACTTGGTCACTAAGTTGCCCATGCTGGGCTGGAATTTATGGTTCTCCTGCCTCAGTTTCCCAGAGTGCTGGGATTACAGCCATGTGCCACCATACCTGAATATATTTTTATATCTTGAATCATGTGGCAACTCAAGTCAGAAAAGGTCACCCTTGATGCTTTCCTTAATCTCACATCCTCCTGGTGTCAATTTCAACTGCATTCTCTTTTCTATGTCAGTCGATTCCTTTTTATCTCCACTTGCACAGCATATTCCCAACCATGTTATCTCCCACTTTCTCCAGTCTTTCAGCTAGTCGCTTTGCCTTTAGACTTCCATCTCAAGAAACCATCCTTTATACCACTGCTAAAAATTAAAATTGAATTGTATTTCAAATAAGAATAATTGCACTGGATTTATTTACAATGAGACTATTGGTAATGGTTCGGGTGGGCTGCTGTGGAACCACGGTGGTAATCAGGAGCTAGAATCAAAGGAGAACACATCACCACTATTGGCCTGAAGGGAAAAGGGGAGGAACTAATTACAGGAAGGGGAAAATTGTGTAAATACCATGACTGTGAGAAGTGGAGATGCAGCTAGTTCTGGGTGATCTTCCCAGGGAGGAAGTCACTAGAGCACAAAGACCATGATCTCATCTCCCTCCTGTCCACCTCCTGCTGGGTACTGTTTCGATTAATCTACAGTAGACTATGCCTCTTCTCATACCAAATTCACCATATGGCGTACCTTTCCTCTCTGCCCAGATCTGGAAAATCTCTCTTCCAAATTCAATTCACTTATCATCTACTCTATTTAAAACATCTTATGCCAGGTGTATAAATGACCACACTGCCTTCACTGATCTTTTTCTTTCATCTACTGATTTTTATCCAACCATGTATGATCTTTTATTGTCCTTATTTATTACTGTCTTTCCAACTAAACAGAAAACTCTCTAAAGAGAGTAAAGAACATGTCAGTCACCTTTTTTGCTCTTAGTACCCAACTTTGGACAAGACACATAGTAGGTACTCAACAAATGACAGCTGACTTAAAGAATTAATTTAACTCTTTAATTCATTAATTTAAGCATCACCTCAAGTCCAAAATCATCCATGAAGTATTAATTGAAAACTTCACTCCATGCTGATTGTCATTTATATTTCTTAGCAAAATTTAATGTTTTTCTCTGCTTCACCTGCTTTTGCATTACTTCCTTAGACCACAGTCCTCCAACAGCTTGAATCATGTTGTTTGCCCTTCTGAAAGTAGAGTTTAAGTCCATACTTGAACTTAATAAGTGCTTTCTTTGAGGACCAGAAAAGTCTTTAAAATTGATAAAACTGATAGAATGGTAGAGACAGTGACCTCCTAGTTCTAGCATCTGCTGATCCCAAGAAATATTAAATTCAGACTTTTCGGGGTGTGTGTGTGTATATCGCTGAGGATCAAACCCAGGGATTCACACATGCCAGGCAAGTGCTCTACCACGGAGCTATTCTCCTAATCCCTACATCCAAGTTTTAATATTTGGTTCAAATAAAAAAAAATCCAATGTAACCAAAGGAACTCTGCAATTCCGGAAGAAAGCAGAGTTTAGATGTGGTTTGACCAAGGGCTTATCACATTGCTCATCTAGCTGCTGTCTAGACTCCAGGAACACTTCCTCTCCCTTAGTTTGAAACCAAGCATAGAAGTGGATGACTTTTGTTTACAGCTTTTCTCCTAAGCATTATATGTAAGTTTCCTTAAGATCTCTACTGCTTGCATATGCATATCCAAGATCCTTTCATTCTTTCCTTGCCAAATGTATTCAGTCTTAAAAAATGGAAGACAAGATGATGGATCTTGGCTGACTCTGAAAGCCAAAATGTGTTGAATGCTAGCACTGACAAGAAATCAGAAGAGCAAGTCAGAGACCAAACAACTAGATTCTCAAGAAACTCCATCATATTTAGAAAAACAAAATAGATAAGAGTGGGCTTTACCCTCTAGACCAGAGTTGTGTTAGGGTTACTCTTTACAGTTAGCCTGTTTTCTCACACACATGGAGATGGCAGGGAATAATAGAGATTTTACTGGCAAGGAAACTGAAACTTACAGGGATTAAGGAATTCGCCTCGGTCAGAGCAAGCCACTGGCAAATCCAGGACTCATGTTCTGACCCAAATCCACCCTTACTATGCTGCTTCAAAAACCACCAGCACCTCTGAGGGTGAGATGATCAGAACAAGGTGCTGGCTATGCTTTGCCTATTAGTGGAAGAATATCAAAAGGTCAATGGGGTGAAGGGTCACTTATTATTTGTATATAAAATGAATTCTTCTTTGATAGAATTTGAAGTCTCATTCATATTGTCTCATCTAACCCCTGAGGTGACCCTGAGAGTTGGTTAAATAATAAAGTACACTTTCATTTAAGTGTGACACAGAATGACTGAAACACGGGTCTATGGTGTCACTGGGGATTCACCCCACTCTGTGTAATCAGAGCCCAGACACCCTTTCATAATGTCTGGCACTGTGGCTGGGGGCCAGGAGGAAGCAGCTGCTTCTGTTAAGGACCAAAAACCTACATCATAAAGAAAAAAAAATCAAAGTTCCAACATGTAAAAAGAAATTTTATTTGAGATAGATTCTTTCCAGAAAAATATAAATTAATTTACCTACACAGAAATTTAGAGCCTTAAAAAGACTTAATTTTTTACTTGTTGAATTTTAAGTTGTATCTAATGAAAATTGAAGAGAAAGACAAAAATGAATAGAATATATGGAACAAGACAGAATACAGGGACAGAGGAAGATGTGGAAACAGACACATCAAAAAAGGAAAATAAAACATAGAAAGTGACACAGAAAAAGACACTGTACACAGACAGACATGATTTCAACCCAGACAAAGGAAAGGAGTAGCACGCCAATGCAGAGGGACAAAATATGTACGTTCACTACACAGACAGACTTTAAAACTATGCTGTCATCTTACAATGAAGGCATGCTGTGCAGAATCAAAGTTCAAGTCTAGGAGTTTTCAAAACTGTGGTTCTCCTGATATATGCCTCTCTCCCATGCCTTACGGAAGCATTTAAAAAGAAAAAAAGAAAACCAAACTGCATGTCCAAAGAGTGGGGAGGGTGAGGCCCACACTCAAGGAATTTTGCATTCCACCATTATTTCTCTATTGAAACATGACCCTGTTCTTGGCTTTTTATTCGCTCCCTTTTCCACAGCCTAACAGTAAACTCCCACACACCAGTGGGACCACAGAGGAGAGACAATAATACAAGCAGCTGCTCAAGCTGTGGTTTTCATTAGGAAAAAAAAAGTGCCTTGATTATAAAAGATTTAGTTTTTAACCTCTATGCCAAAACTGAAGTGATTAAAACACCATGTAAAGAAATGTGGAAGGTTCCTTTAAAGAAGGGGACAGAGCAGACGCTGAATTGTCGAAGCGGGAGAAGGGTGGGAGAACAGTCCAGCCCTGGCTTAAGGCACTGAAATCTAGCAAAGACAAAATAAAAACACACCGTGTAGGTGTTGTATTAATTTCTGGAAAGGCTGGGGACATATGTTCACTAAATTCAATGGAGTTATGAAAAGACACTGAAGAAACTCAAATGCATATTATTTGGTGAAAGATATCAATTTGAAAAAGTTATGCATTGTATGATTCCAACCCCGTGACATTCTGGAAAAGGCACACCTGTGGAGACAGTAAAATAATCAGTGGAGATGGGCTGGGACTTGGGGGGAGGGAGAAGAATGAACAGGAACACAAGAGTATTGTTTTTTTCTTTTTAAGGGCACTGAAAATACTCTTGTGTGAAACTAGAGTGGCAGAGACACATTGTTATACACTTGTCCAAAACCACAGAATATACAGCACCCAGAATGAGCCCTAATATAATAATGATGTGCCAGTGCAGGTCAATTAGCTATAGTACATGTACCAATGTGGTGCATGATGTTGGTAACTGGAGGTCTACGGGGGAGGGGGATAAGGGCAATCTCTGTGCCTTCCTCTCAGTTTGGCTGTGAACTAAAACTACTCTATAGACAAAGAAAGCAAGGCAACTCCTTGAAGTCTCGCATTTGATACAAGAACAGAACTCAGGTAGGTTGCTAGTCACAAGTTTGATTTTCTGTTTCCATGGCTCAGCACAAAGGTGTTTGCTTTTGACTGTCCTCGATTATTGTGCCACTGCAGCCTGGCACAGCAGTTAGCACATGAGCCCCTGAAGTCCAAATCCTGGCTTTCTCTTTTACCATGCAGCACTGGTTAAGTCATAACTCTCCACAGTCCTGTATGCCTCCTAGTTCTATAATACAGGTGAAAAATACCAACATAGGCTTATTAGGATGACTAAACATATATAGTTTCACGTAATACACGGCACATGATAAGGACTAACAAATGTATTTATCAGCAAGGAAGGGGTCCAAGTGTGGGCTGAGGATGTATTTATCATCAGTGAGAATGAGACTAATATGCTATTATTCAGATTCTATCATTGGATAGAAGACACAGTTGGCTCCTTATAGCAATCCTGGAAATACTCCTCCAGAATGAGACACCAAAAGGTATTCTAAATTTGACAGAGATAAAGAAATGGCATGACAGGTAGTGAGGTGAATGGGAAGAAGAAAAAGAAATGCAGGAAAGGTGGCCAGAGTGGCCCACTGGCATCTAGTTGGTCTCTGGTTCTGAGAAAGACAGAGATAGGGAAATACAAAGTGTAATCTTTTTTAGGATAAACTACCTACTAAACCTCCTGCTCACCTGAAGAGCAATTCCAATTAAAATGTCTCCAATTTAGAATATACTTGTGTATTTGTGACCACAGTGATAGTAGAGTCCTGTGATTTTTAGGCATTGGTATAAAGTTGCTGAAAAAAAAAAAAAGGAAATTCTCCATAAAATGAAAAGAGAAATCTAGATTAGAGAGAGCCCTTCATTCTTGCTCATGTTATGTATTTACATGAAGGAGCAAATTTGGTCTGTCAGTCGCAGCTTCATTTATGTTAAAATGCTGAATGAGTGGACATGCTTGCTAACATCGAATGTATACCTTTACCCTCACTCCAAGCCAGCAGACGGTTTTCCCTTCCACTCTCTCACAAAGGACTACTCTCTCTTGTTTCCTTTCATCTTTGCTGATGAAATGCCTCTGCTCTTCCTGCAGTGCTCTTTCCTCCAAATGCTTCCACTTTTATTCAGCACAGATCAAGCTTGCTGGGCAACCTTAGCGCCTTTCAGGTTTTGACCTTATTCCATGTTAAACAGGCTGCGGTGTGTGCGGAGGACGGCGCTTGGTCAAATATTCTGTCCAACCAGGGCAGTTATGTAAACAGGGCTGCTTCTGGCAGGAATGGCTGATGGGATAAACAAGGCTGGAGAGAAAAAAGTACTTTTAGAAAGGGATGACTTCGTCAGGGAACAGAGATATACTCTTAAAAAACAACAACAACAAAACCCACTCTTGTTTCCAGTGTAAGATTGGGTCTTTGATGAAATCACTGGGAGAAATTTTAAAAGATCAACAGTGACTAAGTCAGCAACAATAATTTCTGACATTGTACTATGGTGATCAACATTTTCATATTTGTGGTTTTAAAATTCTGTTTCTTTAAAAAGAAACATCAACATTCAAAGTGCCAGTGATATTTCAGACGGTTACTTTCAGAATTTGTAACATTTAAGAATTTGTGCAGATGCTGACTGGATATTAAATAAGATATATTATCATCAGACAATTAGAGGAGTATACTCATGCTGATATTTGTTTCTACAGAGGCTTAAAACTGTGTTAATGTCTGGTTACAGGATGAGTAATGAAAAAATATTTGGCTTTGCAAACACAATATTATAAATGGAAAAATCTATTATATAAAGGTGATAATCATTCTAACCATGAAGTGAAAATTCATTATACCAAGTTAATAATCAAGAAAACAGGTACTGATAAATAGAAATTGCAATATCTAAAGCTGGAAACCAGCTAACACGTGTGACAAGCAACACATAGTAGCTGGTTTCCAGTTTTAGTGATCAGAAAGCTAATGAATTAGAGCTGTAGTCACAATTTACTGTAATACATGCAGTGTGTGACTGGATATTAAACATCTTGAGGTCTTGGTATGAAATACACAATGTGGTATTCAAAGATTTTTGTGTAAATACAAACACATCTCATTTTCTGAAATGTTAAGCAGGTTTAATTCACACCAGTAGGAGGCAGTGTCAACAGTGGCCAAGAGCCTATCAAACTTGGAAAAAAATGAATCTGCATTTCAGCCCTGCTCCCTAGTAGATATGTGATCTGGACAGTGACATTTCTCTGGGCTTCAGTTTCTTCACACAGAAGTTGGGGATGGTGTTAACTACTTCATGCAGCTGCTGTAGAAATTAAACAAGACCATATATGTAACATGCTCAGCAAAGGGCAATATGTCTCAATAAACAGTAATATAATTAATAATATTTTTCATTATCATTATTAAATCAATAAGATTATTAAAAACAACTTGAGCAACGTGTTCCTCTGTTTTGTAACAATTAGTCAAAAGTCTTTTTTTTGTTTTTGGTCATTTTGAGATAGGGTCTTGTTATGTAGTTCGGGTTGGCTGTGGACTCACTACGTAACCCTGGCTGGCCCTGAGCTCACAGTGATCCTCCTGACTCAGTCTCCTGAGTGCTGGGATTAACAGTGTGTACACTATACCTGGCTAATCCAACAACTTTAAAGCCTATTTTAATATTATTATGTTTAAGGCAGTGTGCAACGTATAGTATTAAGACAGTTTAATGAACTTGGAGATAGGTTAAGGGGCAAAAAAATACTTAGAAATCTTTGTTTTTGTCTTAGTCATTTACATACAGGTTAGAAATGTTCTAAAGCTTATTTTTTAGATAGGAATGTTTAGGATAGTTTTATTTTGCATTCAGTGTCAACAATTCATACATCAAGTCTGACTAGACTTGGAAAATGGAATCACTACAGGACACAGTGGGATGCAGCCGTGCGGTCAGTGCTCTACAGCAGAGACAGACACTGCCAACGAGTCACAGCAAGCCCACTGACACCGTTCTCATAGGTGTATTCTTATTAGTCATTAGCAGGAAGCTTGTTACTCTAGGTTTCTGGTCATTTCACTGTGCACAGGCATTTTTTGTAGAAGACATGAAGTTAGAGTTAGAAAAGGAAACAACCTAATTACCTGAAGATAGTAACACTGCAACCAAATGGAAAGAACTCTATGTAGAAAAATTAAAAAGGACTAGGGATTTCTGTTTGAGGAAGGATTCTGTGGAAGAAATTTGTAGACAGGTGACACAATAGAAGGTGTTTAAAAACTGAAAATCGAAAAGTGATGGATGCTGGGAAAATTAAGTAAAATCCTGCAGATGACTAATAAAGATATACAACCAATGCAAAAATGGGCAGAGGATATAACATTTACTAATCCTAAAGACTAGCAAACATATGAAAAAGGCCCTGGTAATCTAAGAAATGCAAATTAAGAGCTACTATTTCATATTTATTAAGATGCAAAATTGTGTTTTTCTGATGTGGGTAAAGAATCCTTTTAGACCACAGGGGGAGGGTGGCTGGCGGCCCTCTGGACAGCGATCTGCCACCATTTAGTCAAATTAACTCTTCATATTTGTAGCAGCCAACAATTTCACTCTTACACAGACATTCCAAAGAAATATCCACACCAGGCCATAAAAGGAGCCCCTAACAATGCACACTGTAGCATCACTTCTGCTACTCACTCTTGGGAGGACAGAGGGACACTCTATAACAAGGAGGGATTCTGAAATGGGAGTGGCCCCTCAAACGGTGCTGAATGAGATGAAATAATCCTGATATCTTCTTAACACTTAATATATCAGGAAGGAGAAAGAGGAGGAGGAAAGCAGGAAAAGAAGGGAATGCTCAGCATGTCTTACAGACCAAGCACTAAGTTTCATAAACAAATTAAAATATTCATTCGTGAATAAATATGTTTTTAGCACTCGATTAAAAGTTCCATACAGGTGCCCAGTGTTTTTTCCTAGCATAACTAAACCCTAATTTTACAACTTAACCAAGTGCTGCAGCTCACAAAAAAATCCATTCCTTCCACTCCTTGAAAAGCCCATAAAGAGTGACTTGGAGTCATGTCCCTTGCTGTATGAAACTGCACTCCCTTCCAGCAAGAACCTAAGGACTGGTTTCAGAGGCTGTGAAGAGTTTAGCAAGTCTCTACACACACCATGGGTTCCTAAGCACAGTAAGATGAAATTATTAGTCATATGGAAGGAGCACAAAATTGATTCAAATGGCTTTCAACAACTGATCTTAATGTATATTAAATGTTGAACACTGTTAAAAACATGTGTGGGCAAAACAATGAATTTATCTTACTGGGGAGGCAAAATATTAAAATATGAAATAAGAAAATAAGTGGCTGCATGATTGAATTCTAAAAGCGCTGCATAAACTAGTAGGTCTCAAAGCTAGCGTGCATCAGAATCACCAGGAAGGCTTACTAAAACAGACCACTGGGCTCTACCCACTGACTCAGGCGGTATAGGGATGGAGACTCTGCCTCTCTTGCCAGTCCCCAAGTGACACTTGTCCTACACACCCTAGCCCCACACTGAGAACTTCTGGCATAAAAATGGAAGTGGTACATCACAGTGGCACTATCAGAATGGACAGGGGACTGGGAATTTGGGAGCGCCTGGAGGTGAGCTCCACTTTGGAACCCAGGGAAGGTAGAGGTGGAGATGAAGGTGTAAGGAGAGAAACAAAACACAAGTGAGAATGCCTAAGCACAGGTACAGCAGTGTATGTGGGATGGACGGATTGTAGGCATGGTGTGAAGGGTTTGGTGACAGGTGGGAAGGTTGAAGGAGGCTGTGGACTTGGTTGACAGAAATGCTGTGTGCAGAGGACCAGCACAAAGAGCCCGGCTGGAAAGCTCTCCTGTCCGTCCAATATGCATCTGTCTTGCTGCCACCTAGCATCTGGGACTCACTGGAAAGAAAGCCAGGGATGTGGCAAGGCAAGATGTCCCTATGAGTGGGGCTTCTGCCTACCGTGCTTGCAGGACACTGGGCAGGGTACCAGCTCAGCCTTAACTGTAAAACTAGTTGTGTACAATGCATCTTTCCTGGCTGGGCGTGGCAGCTGGGGCTGGGCTGGATCTCTGGCGTGTCACCCAGCACGTTTCTGCACTAAATATCTACTGAATGAATGGCTGTCAGTGTGGAGGACAACACAACAAACAAACTTTCCCCAAGTGATGCCTGATCCCACCTCTGCATAGAGCATGGGTCCTCCTCGTACCAACTGATATGATCCTGTAGGGACCAAATGACATGCAGTACTGTGCGTGGCACTTAGGGCTTCACAGGCAGAACCCATCATTTCTAAGCTCTTATGGGCCCCTCACACATATGTCTTGGATGCCTCCCTGAGCTGTCCTAAGAACACTGGCAGAATGCTGAAATTATATCACTGACCAACATGATGGTCTCTGATGAACTGTAATGACAATGACAAAGACAGTCACAGTAGAGGAGCATTCAGATTAGGGGAGGAATTTTTTTTTTCTTCTTCTTCCGTTAGAGGTGCTAAGGCTGCAATGACAAAATAAGAAATGCATTCAGGTAGGCTGCTGAATTTTGAAATGGGAGAAGTCACAATTAAAGAAGCTCTGAGGGTTGGCTAGGTTGTCTGGGGAGACAGAAAAGAAGAGATAGAAAAGAGGATGATGGAAGAGGGGGAAAAGAGAGCAGGACAAAGAGGGAGGGAAGAAGAGAAGGAAAGAGAGAGGGAGAGTGAGGGAGGGAGGCAGGGAGACAGAGAAACAAACAGAGACAGATGGACACAGAGAGGGACACCAATTCCAATGGCCACTATAGCAGGGACAAACCACAGGAGACAGAGCAGGAACAGGAAAGGTGGAGGAGAGCCAGCAGGATGGAGTATCAGGGAGCGTGGGAGGAAGAGTTCAAGGACAGAGCCGGCCAGTGTTGCAGAGTGAAGCAGCACACACGCAGATTACGAGTCTGGCAAGCAGAACCCCACATGACATCAGATGCAGGTCCAGGGCGGAGCGCCAACCAAGAAGGCCAAGGCCCCTCCAGTTGTCATTATGACACAGAGTTCCAAGTGAATGCTCTAAGACTTCTACACTTATCACTTCATATAACGTCAGTGAAGAGGAAATTTAGCCTGTCCTTTGTACTCAGAAGCATCCCTAATACTGCAGGTCTGTGTGATTCTCTGTGGAAAGATGGCTCAGGGCCATAGATTTCACCCTCTGCATCATGAGCTGCTCCAAATGTACTTTCCAGGCTGACAATATTTATGTTTTGATGTATTTTTTCTCCCTAATTTTAGAAAGTATCTCCAGGTGCCTATTGTTGGTATAAATAAAGGAGGAGGAGGTGCTGTGACTAGTTTGGGGAGCAGTCTCAGATCTCCACTCAGCCCAGACCTGTGGAGAGAAGAGCAAAGGCTCTTCCTGTCCACCTAAGCATGAAAGTCATCACCACCCAGGCCCACCTCTGTCCAGGAGGGTGATCACAGAGGACTCGTCAGGACACCAGAAACCATACTGTGCACTGAACAGTTCAGAACACTGTGAAATCGCAGTCAGAAAGAAACAGGTGTCTGGAGAAAGAGTAAAAACCCACACAAACTGCAACTGAGCTAAATACTTCAATTCCCAGCCCAATTTAGTCACTTTCCCATCAGAAAGAGCTATAAAAGAAGAGACTGAGAGAGAGCCTTAGAAAAGGCTTAGTCAGTCCTACCCCAAGTGGTTGTGAGCCTCCCAGGTGGGGCTGCAGAGTGATGAGAAAGCCCAGATGTATATTTAGACTCCACTGGGAACAGTTTCCAGACACATGACACCTTGAGGTGTCAAATTGTTATTTTTTTGTGGAAATAAAATCTGCTTCCAAGTTTTATTTACCAATACTTCTCACCCTCCAGGAAAAATAAATAGAAAAGCACAAATACTCTCAACTGCCCTGTACTGTATGTGTGTGGTGTGTGTGGAAAAGCAAAAGTCAGGATGGTCTTGATGTTTTTTTAGCCTAATAAATGGATGGAGGGGGAAACACCAACTTTCCTTAGTAGAAGACATTCTCCTCAAAGTGGGGTTCCACTTGGGAAGACTTCAGGTGAGAAAAAAACAGGAAGAGGTAAAAGATGAAATAGTTTTGAGGAGCACAGCTTGTCCTATTAGAGTCCTGCCTATTTCTCACATGTTTTCTTTCCTTTTTATTGACACTGACTTCAGTAAAAACCAAGGATACGTTAGGCTTGCTTTCTGCCCCCCTTCCTATAATACCTTTTGAGCTAACTAAGGCAATATCACCTCCCTCAATAGCCCATAACTTTTCTGCTTTGTTCAGTGAAAATCTTGTAATTTCTGCTGTGTTCCTCTTGGTAGAAGTGCAGAACAGGTTTGGGAAGGAGGTATGTGGGAACTATCAGAGAAGGGTTGATGAAAATATCATGGACACCTGCCCCAGAGGGGGTGGCTGATACTACCCTATCTCTGCCAATGAATGCCCACTCAGACCAGGGAGCTTTAGGAGAGTTCTGCCTGCCCACTCCTTCCTTCCTCCTCAACTACAGCTACCCTTCTCCACTGCCAATTTTCAAATCGGCACAATGATTAATGACCCAGGCAACAACTTAATTTCCGGTCCAGTAGTACAAGGTTGATTTCCAATAAAAGAACTCACTCAAGACAACTATTTCCTCTCCACAGCTTCTAATCTTTTATTCAGTTGTGGGCATTCTTTCCTCTCAGTGTGAAAGCTGAATCAATTTTCGAACTTCCATTTGGTGAATATTCCAAAGCAGCCCAGTATGCCAAATCCGGAAGAGACCTTAAGGCAATGCAATTGAACCTCTTTTCTTGCAGTTCAGACAGGACTGAGGTGGAAGGGGTTTGCTCCCACAATCCTGTAAGCACATGGTCAAGCTGCATGGGGAGAGGAGTTACTGTTGTTCAGGGACACAGTCTGGGTCCTCGCTGGTCTCATTATGGACTTACTTTTAATGAAACAAGTCTATTTTAAACGGGGAACTAATTGCCACGGGAGAGTATGTTTGCAATTATGGGCTGAGGCCAAACAAAGGAAAACAAGTGTCAGTGAAACCCTCCAACACAATTACTATGTCCAATTACCTCTGGACTCCCTAAGTATCTGGAACAGATGGAATGAACTGTCCTGATTTGAACTACATGTATCCATCTCTTGTGTTTATTTCTCAGAAGTGCCTGATAGATAATTCCATCACTTTTTTTCATGAAATTAATTCTGAAAAGCACAAATTCCTAAACGACATGCTAGTGTCAGCATAAGATGACACTTTCTTTAAATGCATGATGTTACAATGTAAGAAATGCTTTGTGTTGATGCCTAAATTACCTGAAACTCACAAGTAAGGCTACAAAATGGCCAGCAAGAGGCTGGGCTGATGGTAGCATAGGAGCAAGGGAGCATGTTGTGGGCAACAAATATCAACACTGTAAGAGTCACGGACATGTGGTTAGAAACTCCCAGGTACTTGTGTCCTTCCCCAAGCAATTCATTCTTTTTGAGACACAGTTTCCTTATTTGTAAATGAGCAATAACCAAGGTTTATGAGGATGCTATAAAAATCATATTAAAGAGTATGCATGATAGCACTCATCACAATGCTTAGCAAATATCGGTGCTCTGTAAAGTACTTGTTGAATTTAAAATATCTTAATTTCCTGATGTTATGTGTTCTTCCTGATTAAAACATTTCAACTACCATAAAATGCAAAGGCAGTGATTTGCATCATTTTATTAGTAAAGTCAGCAAACAGAGAATAGGAGTTTGAAAAGTCAAATCTACATCAGCTCTGATATATTCCTCAAATGCTCCAATGGACTAAAAATTAAATATAGACTGCAGTTTGCCATGGAACTTAACGATATCAATCTGAGTACTGTTACAAGGCACAACTTGAAGAGTAGGAAAAACGTGGGCTTCTGACCAGACTGACTTCACTTATCAACAGTGAGCCTTTGGATGGATTAACTTCCCTTAAACTTACCTTGCCTATTTATGAAGTGAGATCTCTAACCACTGACCTCTAGGTTACGATGAGTAAGAATATTGGCAGGTGTATGTAAAACAGCTGGGGAAATTCACAGTAAGTGACTAAAAATGGCAATTGCTAAAAAACCTATAGTCCAGGCCTTAGGGGAATGCTATTCCTGTGAGGTTTTTTTTTTTTTTTTTTTTTTTTTGGTACTGGGGATCAAACTCACAACCTCGCGCACCAGGCAGGTGCTTATGTCACTGAGCTAAATCCCCAGCCCTTCATGTCTTTTTATAAGCAGTAATGACACCAGTTCTTCTACTTACTGTACAGGTTTGTTAAAAAAAAAATCCAGTGAGAAAACCTAGGAGAAAATCCTAAACTATAAAGCATTAGATAGAAGCATCTCTATAATCAAGAAAAAACTCCACTGTACTTTAGTATTGTTTTTGGGAAATACATCACTGGACAATGATTTGGTCTGGTTATAACTCTAGAAGGTTTGAAAAAGTGCCAAAATTGGGACTAACAAAGCCATTTGCACATTCCCTGTGAAAGACTAAGTGGAGCTTTGGTTATAAATTTAAACTTCATCCATGAGAACAAAAGCAGAGGAGAGTGTGATGAACAGAGAAAAACTGTTGAAAGATTACAATATGGATGCAAGTGGGTGGAGTCAATAACCATTTGGGAACCCTACAGCTCACTATCTGGCATACAAACCTGAAAGCAGTAACTCAGTAATTCTGTAGCTCTGTGTGCTGTTATGCAGCTTATCCACGTAAGCATGAGACTTAACTGCTTCCCATCTCCATTAGTCACAGGGAAGGACCAGCTATTCTTTCATGACCTTTGAGATGAGGATAATCTAAGGTAGAATGCTAAATTTTCAAAACAAAATCTTGGTCACACTTAACATGATAATGAGTAGGGATAAGAGCCTTTAAGACGGCCAAGACTGGAGAGCCAGAAGGTAGCTCCGATGGCTATAAGAATGTCTGAGAAGGATACTATTTCCTACTGAAAATTCAGTTTGTGACCCAACCTCTCCCAGCCTAAAATTAGTGGGTGGTTTGTTCAATCATCACCCCAAGAAAGTAGCCAGTCTGCCACTTGTAACTTGGACTGCATTCCCACCCCTGCTGGCTCTCAGAGACAGTATTTTGAACTTCCTTGCTTGAATGCAAAACACATTAGCTAACTAACCAAACAAGCTGGAAGAGGCATGCCACAGGACCAAACTTGGTACACTGGATGACTGTGAAAACACTCTCTGAAAGGTTATGGGGAGTGGGAGTATGACCCGACAGTAAGGGAGGTGGTTTCTTCCCTCTAACTTCCAGGGAGCTTGAAATACCAACAACTACACCAGAGTCAGGAAAGGCATATAATCAGGTATACTTTTTTATTTTTATTTTTTAAAATTTCCTACTGTGACTCAGGCAGGAGTTACGTGAATTCATCCCCTTATTCACTCCCATATTCTGTCTCTGTCTCTCTCATTCACCCTCTTGCTGCTCTTCTAGAAAAAGTGTTTGGGGGAGACAGAAGGGTGGAGAAGGGCTCAATTTAAATTGAAGAAGACCTAATTTCACACTAGCCACTGAATGGTCATTAATGTGGCATGGAACCTGTGACAGTTAATCCTTATTGTCCATTCATTGGCTTGAGAGCCTCCTAGCAGATTAGTAAAGCACACTTCTGCGTGTGTGTCAATGGGATGCCATCTGGTCCTGGGCCCCTTCTTTTCTGGTGTTCTCTCCCTGGGCTCTGCTTCCTGGCTCCCATGGAGCCAACTTTACTCATCTACCATGATGCTCTTGTCTTGGAGTCAGCTGATCACAGACTGAAACCTTTGAAACCACGAGCCAAATAAACCTCTACTTCAAGTTGCAGATGTCAGGTATTTTGTCCCAGCGATACAAAGCTGAGGAAAACAGAAAGTTATGCTGCCCAGCTTTTGTTTCCTCATCTGAAAAATGGAAAAGAAAGTAATACTGAATTCTGCGAATCAGCTGTGTGCGCTTCAGTTCTAAGTGCTCATGTAAACTATAAAACAAAGCAAAGAAACCATGATGCTTTCCACCTGTCTAAGCAACAGCCAAGTTCCCTAACTAGTGTAACAAAGGCCTCTAGTTCTGTAAGATTTCAAAATTTTAGATATTTTGAGGGTTTGATATTTAAACTCTAAATGATCAGATTAAAACCCAAATCTGACACAAAAGCCAATTTTTCAGACCTGTAGTATTCTAGAATTTTCCTGGAGCAGCCTCATAACATAGGCAAGGGTAGTTAGCTTACTGAGAACGATGGGTTGATTTCGCGTTAACTTGCCTTGGCCATGCTATATAGATATTTGGTCAAATAACATTCTAGATGTCTTTATAGCGTTATTTTTGTGAATGAGGTTAACATTTAGGTCAGTGCGGCTTGAGTAAAGCAGACCGCCCTTCCACACTGTGGGTGGGCCTCATCAGTTGAAGGCCTTAAGAAAAGGCTGAGATTCCCTGAGGAAAGAGGAATCCTGCCAAGAGATGGATGGCCTTTCGGCTCAAACTACAACTCTTCTCTGGGTCTCCAGTATGAATCTCTGCACTGCTTATTTTGGATATGTACCTCCATAACTGTGTGAGACAATTCCCTAAAATACAAGTATCTCTCCCTTTCCTTTCCCTGTCCCACCCTTCCCCTCTCCTCCCTTCTCTCTGTCTGTTTCTGTCTCTCTCTCTCTGTCTGTTCCCTCCCCCCACGGGTACACAACTGGTTTCGTTTCTCTCGTGATGCCTGATTACTGTTTTGAGTCTCACCCTTCTTAATTTTTTTAACAATAAACCAGGAACATTTGTTTCATGCTGAACACTGGCCCTGAGGCCCTCTGATGAGTGTCTGAAGAAGCGTTCCCACTATGATGCCTGCATTCCTACTGTGTGAAAGCACAGTCCTGATGTAAGAGATTTCTGAGAGTATATAAAACATTTCTGGACCTACCAGCTTTTTCCTGTAGGCCCTTAAGAAAAACATCTGAAGTTAAAAAGTACTTGAGCTCTCTTTAGGGGCAAATAAACCCTAAAAACTACCTACAGTCCAAATTGGAATTTCTGAAACTACACGCCTGTATAATTTGGAATTAACAGGTGGGCTGGAATTTCTGTGGAATGAAATTTGTTTCACAGAAGAAGACAGCTTGGGCTGGACTGATGGGAAGGCTGTTGCTTGAAGCACATATCCACATTCATAGCATCACCTTATATAGACCCTCGGCTCCTAAATCTATCTCCAGCCCAGACCACCTTAGGCCTCCACCAGGCAATCTTCTGGGGCAGGAATGGTGAACCTTTTAGAGACTGAGTGCTCTAACTGCAACTCAAATTATTTATCACAAATTGCCAACACTGCAATTAAACCTGAACAGCTGATGCTTAGTTGTGGGGGTGACTTGGCCCTCGTGGTGACAGAGAGGACTCAGGGTGCCTGGCGGAGCACACACGCCATAGATTCGCCACCACTGCTCTGGGATGCATCATAGGCACTGAACACATGCAAATCTCATTCCTCTCAAAACACAATAGTACTCTAACTCCCTCAGTTCCCAAACAGAAGTTACAGTCTCACAAAGTAACACAAACCCAGAAGTTACGTGCATCATGTCTTCTCATTCATATAGGATTATTAATTCTCTCATCTGAGTATTTCTGTTTTATTTGGGAAGGGCACTGAGAATTGAACCCAGGGCATTTACACTGAATTTCAATGCCCAGCCCCTTTAAAAAATTTTTTTAAAAATTTTATTTGGAGGTAGTGGCTTGCTAAGTTGCTAAACTGAACAGGATATGATCAAACAAGTGCTGGGACTACAGGCCTATGTCACCAGGTCCAGCCCCATCTTAACATTTCTTCAAGCTCTTTACACTGCTTCATCTCTGCTGCCTTTAGTTCTGTTCCACAATTTTCATCTCCACACTAAACACGGTCTGGCTCTGTACTCTACCGTTCACCACACTGGTGCTGGAGCGACTGCTCTAATCCTATAATCGTGGAGCCAGCTAGAAGCCTCCACCAGCTTCTCAGACTCATCTGGGTACAATTCACAATTCCTGCAGATTAGCCAACACCCTCTCTGAAAGGCAGCAGCAGCTTCACTCCTTCCCAGAGTCACTTCTACCAGATCTTCCTGGAGCCCAACGCCTTCCTTACAACCTACCTTTACTCCGGCCTCGGCGGGACACCCATTTCCTGTTCAGTGTGGCAGACCACTTTGCTCAGTGCTTTGAGATACAGTGGTGACTGAAATAGTCCTGGCCTCACACAGGCCCTAGTCAAGTGATAGGGTGTTTATTAAACAGCCACTCAGGGAAATAGGTAATTATAAGGATAAATGCCCTAAAGTATCTTGTCTAAGAAGCCAAGATAAGAGCTTCCCAAGAAAGCACCTACGACCTGAGGCTAAGTACCTATGAGTAGAGGCTGGAGTCCAGAAAGGGACAAGAAGAACTGTGACCCCACGTCATACTGAGCGGGCAGGGGGTGTTGCGCAGAGCTGTGGAGTTGGTAATGCGGATTTCTTTGGCCAATCTTCGACTCTTATGTTCCCCTCCTTTCTTTAAAACTTTCTTTTAAAATTTTAAACATGTTATAAAGCAAAGCATGTTTACTGCAATGACTCAAAAACAGTGAGAAAAATAAACAGCAATAGCAGCAAATACTTAGCACTTGCTGAGTGTTAGGGACTTTCTAAATGCTTTTAAGTAAGCTATGATGACCCAGACAAAGGTACAAAAGGTTAAGTTTATCTAACTGCCCAAGGCCTTAGGTATGGTGGCAGTGTGATCAGATTTGTGTTTTTAAAAAAGCCTCCTATTCTGGCTCCCATGGAGAGAAGGGGTTGGGGGTAAAGCAGAAAGCAGAGAAGGGGTGACACTTGGCAACTGGTAGCCGACTGCCATCCTTTAGGGAGGCTAAGACAGCTTTAGTGGAAGTGGAAAAAGTGAATGGGTTCCAGCCTTATACAAAAGGTAAACGATCAGGAATTGGAGGTAACATACACATGTAACAGGAAGGGGGCTGTATTAGTCATTTTTTGTTGGGACAAAATGCCTGACACCTGCAGCATAGAGGAGGGAGGATTTATCTTGGCTCATGGTTCCAGAAGTTTCAGTCTGTGGTCAGCTGGCTCAAGACAGAAATGGCTTATAGGAAAAGAGACAGAAAATCTGCTCAATCCATGGCAGCTAGGCCGCAGAAAAAGGGACAAGAAGAGGTAGGAAAGGGGAGGGAAAGAGAGAAAAGGAGAGGGAAGGAAGGAAAGGGAAAGAAAAGGTATGGGAAAGGGACAGGCAGGAGAAGGGGAGAAAACAGATGACAGAGCAAGAAACACTAGTGAGCCAGATGGAGAGATGCACCCTCCAAAGCTTGCCCCCAGTGACCCTCTCCCTCACATCTCCCAGGAGTCTACTCCGCTATCAACTCTTTGATGGACTGTCCCATCAAATGAGGTCAGTGCTCTCATGATCCAACCAAATTCCAAAAGTGCCACTTGTGAATGCATGACACTTTGGTGGGATATTTACGCAAAGATCTAAACCATAACAGGGCCTGTAATGATTTATGCTGAGTTGCTGGCTTTGCATTTGAACAGATAACTACAGTGAGATAGACAGCATTGATTTTGGAAGCCAGCAGCAAAATAAATTTTCTTCTAGACTAAGTTGCGTGTAAGGGGCTTCAGAAATTGGAATAGCTATTATTATTTACTGAGTCTCCTATGCACCAGTCACTATATAAGCCTCATTTCCCCTAGGTATTATCTTTAGCTCTACTGTACAGATAAAGACAAGGCACAGAGGTTAAGCAGCTCACTTGAGGGCTCCGATTCCTGTGAGCCCTGAAGCACATTTGTCACTGGAGAGACTCTGCTGGGTTTCTTCTGTCATCTCTGAAGGGATCTGTCTGCCTCCTGGCCAGGCCGTCCTCCCTGCTGCAGCTACGCTCTTCCGGTCACGTCCTTTCCACTTGAAACCCTTCCAGGGCTCTACTTGCCCTCTTTGATACAGCTCAGGGAGCTTTTCACGATCCAGTCCCTGCCCGCCCATCCTGTGGGTTTTCATAGGAATGCTGGATGCCGGGGCACTCAGGATGAGTGTGCAGTCTTCTGCATCTGTGATATCCTCGCTCCACTTGCCACCTGTGCTTCCAGCTTACACAGACTCGTCAATCCTCCTCCACTACAGTAACTTCCAGTAGAACTGCTCATCTGACCATCTTTTTCTCTCCAGTGGATCAAAGCTCCGGGAGGGCAGTCCGTTTGTCTTGAATCCCCAGTCCCCAATATATACTAATTAGAAGGAATAATAAATAATTGAATAAAATATAGTTCAAAATGTCTGCTAAATAAATGAAGCAAGGGCTGCATGAATAAAGCTCATGAGACTTTGTAGCAAGGGAAGATTTCAGTTATACATTGTCCATTAATCCACTCATCTGCAGTTTTCCTCTGTCCATCTGTGTATTTTTCCTTGCTTCCTTTTACTAAACTATTGGGTAGACAATATCATTCCCAACTTGCACATATGATAACTGAACTCAAGCCAAAGTGGTATTTGTTGAAAGCCCTGAAGTGCAGAACACCACAGCCGAGTCTCTGAAGGTCACTCCACGTAAAAATATTGCCAACTTTATCATTGCTATAAGCCTACATCATTGAAAAAACCATTGAACTTAATGCTACACAACACATAAATTAAGAAAATTATTTTTACTTTCCAAGGTTTCACCACCTGGAAAATGTCAGAAGCCGGGGTGAAAAGGAAGGACAGCAGGTGAAGAAGAAGCACCATCCGTGAGAATCTTCAAGTGCTTTCTGTAAAGCCACAAGAGTATTTTTAAATCAAACCAGCCAAAAGGAAATGAACAGAACCATACTTCCTATCACCAGGCTCGTTTATTCTAGATCATCATAGATCTGAGTGCAGCACACCATCTGCCTAAGATGTCTTTACGGCAGCTTCACAGGACGTAGCAGCTGCCATCTTTAGCACTGTAAAAATCCATCCCAGCAGCCAGCACACAACCAAGTGTCAGCAAGCCACCCACTGTCAGCACCTGAGGCCGGCAGTCAGGAAGTTTGCAGGGACCTCCCCTCCCAGCTTTCCTGCCTGAGTTTGAAGCTGCTGCTGCCTGGCTGCCTCCCACTCCAGGCTTCGCTGGTCCCCTCCTGGGCACACTGGCAGGCTTCCAGTCATCTCCCGCTTTATTCAGCCCAGGCTCAGATCTCCAGGGCCTTGTGTGTATCCTGCTCTGATCTCCTCACATCCTACATCCTGGAAAAGTTCCAGAAATGCTCACCTGGAAACTGGCGCCACCATCACCTCCTTTGCATCACGCTCACAGAACGGTGTTGCCTCCCCATCCCACCACAGTGTGTCCAATGGTCAGACAATTTATTTTAGGTATGACCTTTTTTTGGATCCTTTTGGCTGGACTTGGACTAAATAGGCTGTATTTCTGTTGAGATGTGGTCTTACATTGCCGGCTTCTTCCCCAAAATTTACCAGCTTTGGATGTTTCACAAAATCAGGGCTAATCATGTCCAGTAACTTCATGCTTACTTAAGTTCAGCAATATACACCAACCTTGTGCTGGGAGCCATGTGGGAAACCAAGGCTTGTAGAAAAGACGAAGATGATGCATTGATGTATGGATTTTAGGGTACAAAACAGATTACAAATGCAGAAATTATCAATAATGTCTAATCATGCTAAATGGGAAAAGAGTAATTGCTCACTGTGTTGAGCAAATAGTAATTGGCTATATCTAGAAATGCCTAATAACTTGAATAATATTTTGGAAATTAAATTACATGGGTAAAATATTAAGCTTAAAGATTTCTACTATAAAAATCATTTTCAAAATAAAACATGACCCTATGATAAAATATATGTGTGTATATATTGTACATAAGTATATAATAATGAAGCAACAGGTCAGAAAACTAATGAATGGTCTACAATAAAATAGTCCATAGTCTACAAGCAGACTAGAAAAATAAAATGTATGAGAGACTCAAATATATGCCTAGAATCCTAAATTTCCAACTACACAGGAGACAGATTAATCAAAGGTTAAAAATGACTACAAATTAGTAAAATTTATAAGTACTAGAAAACCAATGTTAGGGATATAGTGTGACCACCACAGTACAAGACGTTTTCTCCATCAATCAGATTTTATCTAGTTACACTGCTGAAATCTAAACCAAAATTTTAATGTATGATACGAGAGAAAAGTCAAGTTAATTCCACTGTTTCTACTAAGTTCTTCAAGTAGACTAAAAATTAGGAACACTTGTAAAAAGACATCATTCAACAATCTTGATAAAACAGTGATAACTTGGTTGCAGTGGCAATAAACTCAGGTAATGTCCAGTTTCTGGTTAAATCTGCCCAAACAAGCAAATGCTTATTTGACTCTCAGGATGAAAAGTGAATGATGAAAATGACATCAGGGGTAACCTGCCCTGGGTCTGAGGTCTGGTGAAGATGGCACAGCTGGCAACGCTGGGGTGAGGAGGGGCCTAGACAGCCAAAAGCAGACTGCTGCAATGCTGCTGATAACCATGGCAACTGTCCACACTCCTCGGTTATCTCAGGGCATTTTACACTACACTTTGGCCTGCTTTTATTTTCACTATGATTGAAGTAAACCCTGTACGTTCCCACATAAATTGTCATCTTAATTGTCATACTAATGCTACAACATCAGCATTAGTAATTTGCTTAATTGTAAGTCAAAAAAGAGGCAAAAACTCGCAAGTTTAGAATTTTAAATGTAATGATTAGATGCAAACATTTTGGGGTGACTTCACATCAAACAGAATTACGGATTTCTACTGGCTGAGATCTATTAATACAAATCACCAACACAACTGGACCATTTTTAATGGGAATTTCTTTTAAGTACTTTGCAAATGTTCCATCAATATAAAGTGAATCCTCTTATAAAAGGATAGATACTATTGTAGGTAAACTAATTTATGAGAAAAGCACCCAAACTCTGGTAGGCAGGTCTTTTGTTTCAGAACGTATGTAAAAATAAAATTCTAATACAACTGAAGGATTTAGGTTCTCTTTCAGTGGCCAGAAAACAAATGCTGTATTGTTCTGCCTTTTTTTTTCTTTGATGCATTAATGTTTTAAGGGTCAGAAAATCAATCAAATTACTACTCCGAGTTATGTGAGATTCCTGAAAGTGAAGGGGTGTGGAATCACTAAATTTTGAAGACTATGATCTGATTCTAAAACATTTAATGAGGTTCCCCAACACAGGCTGAACATTAGAAGAATTTTTATAAAGCAAGACTGAACTACAAGGAAGGGAGACAAAGCCTTGCAGACAGCTACAGATCTGAAAAGAACTGCCTACAAAAGGGAAGAGGTCGATCCCCAGGGCTCCATAGAAGAGAGGAGACACTGTGTTGGAACTGACTCTGTTCAGTTCAACCTTCAATCTCTGCCTTGTTCACACTACACTTCTGTTTGGAAACACAATGTGGAAAAGTCTAAGTATGAATCTCCCCTAAGAGAGTCAGGTCTGGGGTTCTTGATTTGTAGAAGTATGTATACACTGTCTTCAAATGCTAGCTGTGTACATACAATGATAAAAACGGATGTGATCTGTAATGTAGTTAAAGGTATAAAGAAATAGTTGAGAGTATAAAACATTAATCTTTTAGTAATAGACTGCTAAGAATAAAAAAGAAAGAAAGAAAACAATCCCACAACTCCACGGGAAGCAATGCACTGTTGGCAGCAAAGGAAATTAACTTTGAGTCCTTGTTGAGTGGGCAAGTGCAAGGTTAGTTGCTTGTGAACAAAAGCAATGAACTGGAGCTCATTCCAGAAATAAGGAGACAAGAGAAATATTAAATGGAAGGAACCCAGGTTAGAACAACAAACTAAAGGTGAACTCAGGGAACTATATTAAAATTGAATAACAAAGAATGAGCTTAAGGGAAAAACCAGAATCTTTCTTCTCTGGAAATGCTGTAAGATACACAATACAAACAACAGTTTTAAATCCAAATCAGAGGAACAACAAATCAACATCAATTAAATTTTATGCATTCAATCTAAGTGGGAAAAATATTAATAGGCTTTCTAATACCATTCCATTCATACAAAGATAATAGTTGCATCTAAAACAGTACAACAGAACTCCAAGCAGCTGGGAGGGTCCTGAATTCAGTCCCGGACTCTGTGCAGGGTTCAAACCCAGCATGCAGTAAGTCTTGGAACGTTGCTCCCAGGTGGTAAGACAACCCCCCCACATCTGAAATCACCTGAGGAGGCAAAGGAGGTCCCCAGGAGCCTAACTGGGCCACGCCCTGTGAACTCTAAGCAGCTGGCAGGGGCCTGAATTCAGTATCAGGCCCTAAGCATGCACGGGTTGAAACCCAGCACACAGGGAAGCCTTGGAACATCGCTCCCAGGTGGTCGAAGATCACGCCCATACACCTGAGTCCCCACAGGCCTAACTGGGCCATGCCCAGGGAACTCCAAACGGCTAGCAGTTGCCTGCTGTCTGCCCCAGGAGCCAAAAGTTGGCCAGGTGATTCCCAGTGCACAGAAGAAGCTTTGAAACATTGCTCGAAACCCGGAAACATAGGAAAATGACAAAACGAAAGAGCAAAATACAATCTCAAACTTCCAGCCCAATCCAAGCAAGACTATGAGACATTGACATAGAAGAAAATATAAGCCATACACCTGAAATTCTTGAAATGATAACAACTGAAGGAAAGAAACAACTCCAGGAAGCTATAAAAGAACTCAAATCAGAAATATTCTCCCAGGTAAAAGAAGAAATGATAAATGTAATGAAAGAAATGCTGAACACATCTAAAGAAGACATAGTTAAAAAACTAGAAGAACAATGCAAAAAAATAGAAATTCTAAATGAACAATATAAGAAACAAACAGAATGCATGAAGCAGATTCAAAGAGATATATAGGAAATCAAAAATTACATTGGAATTTGGCAAAACCTCCTCAAAGAAAGTGAAGACAGAATTACAGACCTTTAAGACAAGATTGCAGCTAGTGAACAGGATAGGAAAGATCTTTCAAAAGTAATAAGGAAGCAGGAAATAATTCAACAGCTGCAAGATGATACAAAGAAAAACAACATAAGATTAATAGGTATAAATGAAAAGAAAGATGACAACACAAATGATATGAAGAGGCTATTTACAGAAGTAATAGCTGAAAATGGAATGGAAACTGACAGTGGCATATAGAACTCCAAATAACCATAACCAAAATAAAACTACACCCAGCATATAATAATCAACATCCCAGAAATCCAACATAAGAACAGAATATTAAAAGCTGCTAGAGAGAAGAGACAGATCACCTATAAAGGGAAGCCTATCAGAATCACAGCAGATTTCTCAACACAAACAATGAAGTCAAGAAGAGCATGGAGTGAAGTATTTCAGATCGTAAAGGAAAATGAATTCCAACCCAGACTGATGTACCCTGCAAAACTGTCCTTCAAAATGGATGGAGAAATTAGATACTTCCACGACAAAGAACAGCTGAAGAACTTCATGACCACCAAACCAACCCTGCAAAGAATACTGAAAGACATTCTAGACAGACATAAAAAAAAACCACTAAGCAAGGCAAACAATTAAACAGAGTTGAAAGGTAAAAAATCTACAGCAGAAAGATAACATGTCAAAAGTAAACCAAAATATGTATCAGTTATAACCATTAATGCAAACGGTCTCAATTCACCAACTGAAAGAAGCAGACTGGCAGAATGAATCAAGAAACAACATCTAACCATATGCTGTATACAGGAAACCCATCTAGCACAAAAGGAAACTCATAGACTGAAAGTCAAAGGATGGAAAATAATACTCCATGCAACAAGATCTTCCCAAAAAAGCAGGGGTAGTTATTCTGTTTGCAGACAATGTGAACTTCAAACCAAGAATGATCCAAAGAGATAAAGAAAGCCACTACATATTAGTTAGGGGAAAACTTCAAGAGGAAGAGATAACAATCTTAAACATATATGCACCAAATTTGGGAGGACCAAACTATACAAAACAAATATTAACAGAAATGAAAAATCAAATAAAGAATAACGCAATTATAACAGGAGACTCAACATGCCATTGACACGGAGGGACAGATCAACTAGACAGAAAATCAGCAAAGTAATAACAGAACTTAATCACACCTGTGAAGAAATGGACTTAGTAGATGTATACAGTGTTCCACCCAACATCAGAATATACATTCTTCTCAGCAGCACATGAACGTTTTCTAAAATAGACCGTATACTAGCCCATAGAACATGCTTAAGTAAATGCAAAAAAATTGAAATTATCCCATGCATGTTATCAGATTGTAACACCATGAAACTAGAAATTAATGACGAAAGAAACTGTAAAAACCACACAAACACATGGAAATTGAATAATACACTCCTGAGTAATCAGTGGGTCATGGAGGAAATTAAAGAAGAAATTAAACAATATTTACAGGCAAACGAAAATACAAATAGATCTTACCAGAACCTATGGGATGCAATGAATGCAGTCCTCAGAGGAAAATTTATTGCAGTGAACTTCCACATCAGGAAAACAGAATGAATACAAATAAACAACGTAATGCTACACCTCAAACATCTGGAAAAATAAGAGCAAGTCAAGCCCAAAGCCAAAAGGAGGGAGGAAATTATAAAGGGCAGAGCAGAAATGAATGCAATAGAGACTTACGAAAACAATACAAAGAATCAATGAATCACAAATTTGGTTCTTTGAAAGAAAACATAAAATTGACAGGCCTCTAGCCAACCTTATTTAAAAAAGGAAAGAAAAACCTCAAATTCATGCAATAAGGAATGAAAAGGGTAAAATCACTACAGACCCTGTGGAAATACAGAAGATCATCCATACCTATTTTGAAAACCTCTACTCTCACAGGCTTGATAACACAGAAGAAATGGACAGATTCCTAGAAACATATGAATTACCAAAGCTAGGTCAAGAAGATGTAAAACTGCTGAATAACCCAATTTCAATTAATGAAATTGAAAATGTAATTAAATCCCTACAAACAAAGAAAAGCCCAGGCCCAAATGGATTCACTGTGGAATTCCACAAGAAATTCAAAAAAGATTTAATGCTGACAGTCCTCAAACTCTTCAATGAAATTGAAAGGGAGAGAATTCTCCCTAACTCATTCCTGGAAGCAAACATTACTCTTAACACCAAAACCCAAGAAAGACCCAACCAAAAAAGAGAACTACAGGCCAATCTCCCTAATGAACATAGATGCAAAAATTCTCAATAAAATATTTGCAAATAGAATGCAGCAAATCATCAAGAAGATTATACACCATGACCAAGTGGAATTCATCCCAGGAATGCAGGAATGGTTCAACATATGCAAATCAATAAATGAAATTGACCATATCAATAGAGCCAAAAATAAGAATCACATGATCATTTCTATAGATGCAGAAAAAGCTTTTGTTAAGGTCGAAAATTGGAATAGATGGTCTTTACCTCAATATGATAAAAGCCATCTATGACAAACCAACAGCCAGCATCATATTAAATGGCCCAAAACTGAAAGTCTTTACCCTAAAATCAGGAACAAGACAAGGATGTCCATTATCACCGCTCCTATTCCTATACAGTGCTGGAAATACTAGCCAGCACAATTAGAGAAGAGAGAGAAATAAAAGGAGTAAGGATAGGAAAAGAAGAAGCTTAACTATCATTATTTACAGATGACATGATACTCTACATAGAAGACCCCCAAAACTCCATTGAAGGACTCCTAGGTATAATAAATAAATGTAGCTGGATACAAAATGTAATGTAGCTGGATACAAAGTCAACACTCAAAAATCAACAGCATTCCTATACATTAACAACAAAACCACTGAGAGAGAAATAAGAGAAGCCATACCCTTTATAATAGCATCCAACAAAATGAAACACTTAGGAATTAATCTAACAAAAGAAGCAAAGGATCTATTCAGGGAAAACTATAATACCCTGAAAAAAGAAATTGAAGAGGACCTCAGAAAATGGAAAGACATCCCTTGTTCATGGATAGGAAGAATAAACATTGTCAAAATGGCCATTCTCCCAAAATTGTTATACTGATTTAATGCAATCCCAATGAAAATACCAAAAGTATACCTCACAAATCTAGAGAAATCACTCCTAAAATTCATCTGGAACCAAAAGAGACCCAGAATAGCAAAGGCAATTCTATGCAACAAAGACGGCAGGAGGCATCATAATCTGTGACTTGAAGTTATACTACAAAGCTACTGTAATAAAATCAGCATGGTACTGGAATAAAAACAGACCTGAAGATCAGTGGAATAGATGTGAAGATACAACTACAACTACAAACATACTCAGCCACCTTATCGTTGATAAAGGGGCCAAACACATCCACTGGAAGATAGTCTCTTCAATAAATGGTGCTGGAAAAATTGACTCTCCATATGCTTAAAACTAAAACTAGACTGATGCCTATCACCATATACTAAACTAAAGTCTAAATGGATAAAAGATCTAAATATTAAAACAGAAACACTAAATTTGTTGGAAGACAAAGTAGATAGAAATCTTGAAGACATGAGGGTACGTAGACAATTCATGAACAAGAATCAAACCTCACGTGAGATACTTCACAGCATCAATAACTGAGATCATGTCTTATTAAAGAGTTTTTGCATGTCAAAAGAAATCTCCATCAGAGTGAAAAGAAAACCCACAAATTGGGAAAAAATCTTAGTAAACAGTCTGACAAAGGACTTCTATCCAGAACATATAAAAATTTTTTGAAAAGTCAGATCCCCAAAATTCAGAATCATTCCAAAAATGGGCATCTGAGATGAATACACAGTTCTGAGATGAAGAAACACAAATGGCAAATAAATACATGCAAAAATGTTTAGCCTCATTGGTCATTAGAGAAATGCAAATTGAAACAGCACTGAGGTTCCATCTCAATCCAGAAAGAATGGCCAGGATAAAGAAAACTGGCAACAACAAATGCTGGAGAGGCTGTGGGGGAAAAAGGAACTCTTTTGCTCCATTGGTGGAAGTGTAGACTGGTGCAGCCACTGTGGAGGTCAGCCTGGAGATTCTTCAAATCCCAAAAAGCTGGGATTTGAGATTCCATTTGATCCAGCTATTCCACTTCTGTGCATATTCCCAGAACTCAAAACATCATACCACAGTGATATATATGCACCCATGACTATTGCAGCACAATTTGTAATAGCCAGATTTTGTAAACAATCTAAATGCCCATCAACTGAGGACTGGATAAAAAAGATGTGGTATTTTTATACAATGGAGTACTACTCTGCTATAAAGAATGATCACACTGAGATATTTGTAAGTAAATGGTCGCAACTTGAGACCATACTCATAAATGCAATAAGTCAAACTCACATGTATAAATACTGTATAGTCTCTCTAGTGTAAGAAATAGTAAGTGTACATAAGATACAAAACTCAATAGTTACAGTGAAAGCGCAAGAATCTGTTTAAAGGGAAAAAATAATATCTTAGGGAAAATGAGGAAAAAGAAAAAGGAAGGGATAAGAAAAAATGTCTAAAATTATATTAACACACTTAGGATAGCTAAGATGATTGTGCTACAAACTCTGTATGTTCCTGGAACAAAACAGTTAACATTCATAGGATTGGAACAATTGTGCATATTATTGTATAGTGATCTGAGGAACTCTTGAAGATCATTACTTAAAATAACAATCCTAGTTATGCTCATACCACCTTGTTTTGAAGGCCTATACTGTCAGTGTTCTGGGCTCTTTGCTATTGTTGTTTATATGTCTTCTTCCTTTCATGTTTTTCTAGGAATTTGCTTTGTTTTGTCTTGTTTTGTTTTGTTTTTCCCTCTAATACAGAAAGGATAGGTATACATGTAGACACTCATGCATGTGTAGAACTTTTAAACAGTTTATGAGTACTGATTATATAATGCATGACGAGATGAACAGTTACTTTGAAGAAAAAGACACTAAGGTACCCAGTGCTAATTCCGTAGGGTCATGAATCCAGCAATATTATTATTCTTTGTTCAGAGTGATTTTAGTCTGTTTTTTTTTTTTTAATTTCAACATACATGAAGGTATGGATAGCTATTTTGAAGAGAAGAGAGAGATTATGGCAGCCATTGTTAACTTCCCTATTGTCTAGTGTTGAAGACCTAAAATGCCTTCATCATCCGGTTCTGATCAGTTTTATACTATTTTGCTTTGTATGAATTCATTGCATGTGAAGATATGGACAACTATTTGGAAGAAAACAAGAAATATGATAGACAGTGAAGATTTCCGGTTGTCTTGCTTTGAAATCTGTGTCTCTTACATTGTTGTCTTATGATCTGTTTTGTTCTGTTTAATTTTACCCTCTTTAAAGATAAAACTAAAAACAAAAAAACAGTACAGCAGATGGGTACAGTGATGCATGCCTGTAATCCCAGGTACACAGGAGGCTGAGGCAGGAGAACCAATTTCCACACCAGCCTGGACTACACAGAGAGACACTGTCTCAAAATAAAAAGGGTTGAGGATGTAGTCTGCTGCTCCCTGGAGTCAATTCAACTCAATTATCAATCAATCAATCAATCAGTCAGTCAATCAACCAACCAACAAAACTCAAAGCCTGAATAGAATAATGTGAGGCTTAATTGACAATTGAATCTATCCTTCCTTCTCTCTCTCTCCCTCCCTCCCCCTCCCTCCCTCCCTTCCTCTCTCTCTCTTTCTCTCATTTCAAATTGCCAAGGTATTTCATTGGATTAAACATACCATAAACAGTTTACCGAATCTGACCTGTAATCATGAATTTCAGGGAAGGGATGATGCCTGATACTTTCCGGAATTCAGGTCTCTTTCTAGCCCTGGAAACTCCCTAGTGAAATTCTAGAGAATGTGCTGAGAGTTCTAAGATGGGAGTGAAACATTGGTTGAAGCCTCCTTGCTAATTTGAAAACTACTTTTGGAATCTGCAATTATTTCTTAAAATAGAGATTTTAAAAAATCTCTGAATTCGACTTAGATTTTAATTTGCCTAGTTTAAGCTTGTTTTGAAATGTCTATATAAAGCCACAAGGGAATGTTCTCAAAATTATCAAAAGGATACATTTATCATAGAGAAATGCTAGAAGGATTAACCATAAAATTTACAATGGTTTGAGTTTAGGAATTGGAATCTCCTAAAAAATCATGCTATTCACTGAGAACAAAAGATAGAGGGTCAAGGTTTTGCCTGTTGTTAGTGTTTTGGCTGGTATCAGTCTCAAGAAGTGCCATTATTTTGAGTGAATCAAGACTTAGTGATTAAAAGAAAACTATTTATAACTCTCCTTATCGTAAGAGAAATGAAAAGCAGGCAAAATCCAACATCAGCCTACACAGTCAACCACAGCCCAATGAAAAAGTTAATAGTCAAGAAAATTTATTTTCTTCCTTATAAATATATAATTTTCTAATTTAAATGAGAGGCTATAGTATTTTAGAAATCTAGTATATTTACAATACAAATAATACTGGTTTTTATTTCTTAGGTTAAATGAGTCATTAATGTGTATTAATTATAACAAATCCACATAAACATTCATATTTATTGGATATTTATAAAGAATAATAATGAGTTTGTAGAATTTATCATATTAAGTCTAATTTTCCTAACTTGGAAACTGCCCAGAATCACTTGGCTATCTAGACTTTATCTATAAAATTATAGTCAGACTCCATGTTCTTCAAGGATAATTCTAGAACTGGAAATCTATACAATGCTTGTAATTACATAGGATGACAAGTTCAAATGCAGCAGATATAAAATAGGACATTTTGTTTTGTCTTTGTTCTCTGAAAGCTTGTAAAATTAAGTTTCCACACATTTTAAATGTCAAGTGGACTGAACTTCTCATGGATCTTACAACTTCTCTATGAATGAGATACCTGTTTAGTTGATTTGAACAAGGTACTGTATATACAAAATTAAGCTATTTCCACTTCCTGTACTATCATTTTAATACTTCTTAAAAATGGTTTACTTTTTCCACTATCTGTGGTTTACAGCACAAAATTACTTAAGTGATTTGACATAATTACCTATAATGTAGCTTCTAATGAGCTAGCCAAAAACTAAGAAATATTGTAGAATATCTGAAAACTTTTAAAGAATTTTATTTATTTTTTAATATCTGAGAATTCTATCACCAAGTACCACCTCCTACAAATAGGAATTTCTTTCCCAAAATAAGTGGATGCTATTATTTGTGAAGTGAAAATATTTAATGTCAACAAAACAATTTATTGCAAATTAGTATATAGATTTAAAGTAAATATAAAGATTTGTTGAATGAGAGAAAATTAAATTTAAAAAATTCAGTTTATTAGTGAATCCTACCAGTCTCACCACCTGAAAAACTTTTGGTCATTCTGCATCTTTTAATCGACCAAGACAAAATGCATCGTGTGGGCTTGAAAACTGTCATGCTGCTATAAATGGATCCTTGGTGTTTGAAAAGGTAGCATATGAAAGGCAAATACTGAAAACAAGGCATGCTTTTTAAATCCAATCCTTAAACTCCAATGAGCTCTAAAAGGACATTTGGTGGAGTCAGGGAATGTGGAACACAGCATGAGAAATGTGAACATTCCTGGTAAACTTACATCATCACGGCAACTCTGGCAAGACTCCAAGTGTCTGAACCAGAACGAAGTTTGTTTATGAAGTGGGAGAAAGAAACATGGGCTTTCTGATTTACACCTTGGCAACAAGCAGAGATAGTTAGAAGAAAGAGAATGTGTTTTAAGTATAGTAACTGGCAAGTTTGGTGAAGGAATAGGAAGAAAAGTAAGTTATTTGAAAATTAAAAATTGACCCCCTTCCAGAATGAGTCATTCAGAATCTCTCTCCTCTCTAAATATATATACACATGGAGACATAAAAAAGTCTATTCATGAAAGCAATAAAACCACTTCACAGTTTGGAAAGCAAGAAACAGAACTGCCCATGACAGCTTAACATTGACGGAAGTACTATTATCATGTATTAATTAGGATTTTTGGCTAATATTATACTTCTGCTCCAAATCCTTCAAACACACAGTAGGGGTCTTCATTAAATATGGACCAAAGACATTTAAATTAGGAAGAAGGAAAGGGAAACAAGTCTCAAATTCATATATTTCTGATTATACACGTTCTCTATCTAATACTACTTCTTTCAGGGGGTATGGAAACTGCAGGGAAGCGTAGTTTTAAGAGTAAAGCAGCTCTGTGCGCCAAGTGAACTCTTGTAGTAGGTTGAAAGCTGTTACTTGACTGTTTATTATGGAGCAGATGGTAAATTGAAGTTTCATTCAATGTGAGATAATATTACAGAAACATCACAGTTCACACGGTAGAAACAAACCAGGTGACAGTCCTGTGGTTTCAAAATATACAAGAAACCCCACTGGTAGCTGGGTGTGGTGGCGCGTACCTATAATCTCAGTACTTGGGAGGCTGAGGCAGAGGATTGCTGTGAGTTTGAGGCCCACCTCGGACACACTGTGAGGTGAAGGCCAGTCTGAACTATAGAGCAAGACCCTATCTCAAAAATAAATAAATAGAAACCCAACTGGTCAAGGTTTTACATTTCTGTTCCACATTAAATTTTATGGCAAATCAGGAATGTAAAGCATACTGTTTTAATAAAATTTCAAGATACAGTTCTAACTGTTGATAAAATATATTATATTCGTGAGTAGTGAGCCCAATTTTAGCTGCGAAGAGAACATTGGCAAAACATATGAGAAAGTTAATGCAGAAATATACCTAGGAACCTGTAACTTATTTAATTTCTTAGTCCTTTGGCTAAGCTTTGGACGTTTTTTTCCCCCTCAACCTCTAATATCTATGATGCACTGTTTGTTGTATTTCCTTACATCATTTTTAAAGTTTAAAGTCATTAATGATGCTATGTTGTCGGAACTAGGAAGTAATTTTCACTTAATTGCGTTAAACTAGAAAGGAACACTGCGTACCATATGCAACGCGTTTTGAGTGCCTTAGTCACATATCCTTTTAAATCATAATTACATATTCGCTTTCTTGGCTCTCCAATAGTTGTTAAAGGTTATCATTAGATTTATTACTCATTAGTCTGACTCAAATTTATCAGCGAAGAAGGCTTATGGGAAACTATTGATGGAAGCAGGAGAGCAACAACCATAGCTCCTGGGCCCGGTTTACCTCAGAAATAAGTAATATTTCCCATGAAGAGCGCTGAAGTGTACACTGACGGGCCTGCTTGATAGAGGTTTCACCTTATTTCAACCAAGTTCCCGAGTACACATTTCACACAGCCCAATTCTACCAAGGGAAGTGATTAGATCATTATTTTAAGGATGATCTTAAACACCCAATGTTCTCAAGACTTGGATAGTAAATAGTCAACACAGTATCTTGAAAAAAATGAAAGTGTGTCTCTAGGGCAATACCTTCCTCCTTTTTTCAGGATTTTTTACTTGTACAGAAAACATCACTAGCAAAAAAACCCCAAAAAAACCTGAAACAAACTTTTCTTGAAATCTGACTAGCTACCCGACACTCAAATGTTCAGCAAGTTCTTGGAAAGGATGGATTAAAATATTAGTTTCCATGCCATAAAGAAATGCCTGTGAAAAGGAATTTTTTCTTTAGCAAAGGTACACAGCTGTTGACATATAGATTTATGGACTTACGTATCTCTGAGATACCTGATTTTTTCTGCACAAATTCATTATGGCTAAATTGTCCAAACATAAATAAAAGAAGAAATATAAATTAAAATGGTTATAAAGTACTGCTAGAGCTGAAAATTCTGTTAAAAAAATCAACAATCTCCTTTCTACCATTTTCATCCCCAAAGCCCCTATGAATAGCTGCAAGAAACACCGTTATCAGAACACAATCAAGCATCCATTTACCGATATACTGAGCTCCAAAAGCCAATTTATTAGTCAGTTCTTCAAAACTTTTTATCATTTTCCTAGGGTACAGGATTACAACTGGAGATTAAGTTGTCAGATCAGCACATGAAACCTAACTAAAAGCACGATACTAAGCCAGGGCCAGGAACTCTTCGGAATGCTAGGAAAACAAACTCGCGGCCAGCCCCGCAGGGGTGAGGACTACTCTTCCCCAGCAGCTGTGCAAGGGGAAGCTGTGTCCTCTCTCTGGAGCCCCAACTTCCCTCTCAGCCAGTCTTTTTGGAGGTTTACAGAGTGGGGCATAGGGTGGCACTGGGAAGTCACCTGATCCACAAGGGGGGTCAGGAGATGAGGGTTAAGAGTCAGGGGTTTGGTGAATGACAAACTGAGAGGGAATCTGGTTGGGGGAGGTAGATGGAGGTAATGAGTTGAGGTGGGGCAAAAAAGGTGTTGCAGCGGTGATAGCTAGGGCAGGCTGGTGAGGACTGATAGGAGCGAAAATTTACCTAGCATACCTTGATTCCGAGGGAAGGCAGAATCTCTATGGAAGAAGGACTTGGAAGGGTGGGGAGAGGAATTCCAGGCCAGTCTGGGGTCTGTGGGAGAGGAGATGTCCTGGCTGTGGCCTTGGACACAGGATTCCCAGTGACTTTCTGGAGCTGCTACTGAGATGCATGTGGTACAAACTGAGATCATGAAGGTTCTTGAACTACAAATATCAAAACAAAGAAGTCAATTTTTTTATTACGAGATCAACTCGCACTAAGTGTTTCAATTATAAATGTCCATACTCCAATTAGATGGCTGGAGGACTGAATTTTTCTTTGTTTATTTATTTACGTGGTACTGGGGATTGAACCCAGGGCCTTGGCATTGAGCTACATCCTATCCCTTTTTATTTTTTGAGACAAGTTCTTTCTAAGTCACTAAGTTGCCTAGGTTGGACTCAAATTTGCAATCCTCCTGTCTCAGCCTCCCAGAGTGCAGGAATTATAGGGATGTATCATCATGCCTGACTGAGGACTGAATTTTTAGATCAGTCAGGTGTTAATATGGAAATAACAGTTACAGTGTTCTATTTAGAATGGTGGTGTTGTCAGGGGTTGTGTAGAGAACAATTAGAATCAGGACACAGAATTTATAATATTATTTTATAATGGTAACCCAGAGTTTAAACACAGCAAGTGCAAGGAATCTGTCCATAACACTAAAGACTCAGAATATTTAGCCAACGGCCTGGATCCCACAGCAATGTCCTGCGTGAGTCCAGATGAAAACCTAGAGCCCATGACAATGCCTCCCATGAGTGCAACTGGAGGTCTAAGGCCATGAGAAGGACTCACACCAGTCTGTTTTATGGATCCGTGACAGGAAGGCCCCAAAGTCAGCAGTGGAAGCTAGAAAGTCTATACCAGCGGGGTGAAGGAGCTGTGCTGGTAGGCTGAGGGTTCTGCAATGGAGCCAAGAAGTCATGCTCATACATAATAAAGAACCAGGGCTGTCCTGAAAAGTACCACAGCCATCTTCAGTGACATGGAGGTCCTGAGCTCCTCCAACGATAAGAACCCTCGAGTACATACCAGAAAGCCAGCATGATGAGTTTGTCCTGGACATTAAACAGCACACATCTTCTCCTCTGGAGCCAGGAAGCAATGTTCAGTATAAGGACCAGAGCTCCCCCAAAGTGAGACACAGTCACTCTCACCAACAAGGTCCCGAGCTCCTCTGATGACAATGGTCAAACTCACACTGGGGAAGCTAGTCATGACGATCTCCTCCCGGAGAACCAATGGCTCTAATGACAACACTTAGAGAAACCTACAATGCCTAGCTTCTCCTTCTCCATGTCTCTATTTATGCTGGCAACTTTCCTCAGGTGGGACATCTATGCTCAGCACCATGCTGATGTAATTCAGCTGGCGTTAACTTGACCATCAGTTTTTAATCTATAACAAATGGAACCTATATTCCTATATTAGTGACTTTTATTGTTTTTGTTACATTAATATCTTTAAATGTCCTCACATTAAGAAATGTACAGAAGAGTTTTAATTAGATAATAATGAAGCCAGAACCATTTTTTCCCCAACATTTTCCTTTGAGGGCCTATCATGGGACATGTCTTTACTCAGTGCAGGAGAAAAACTGTCACTGCATCACTGAAAGTCCAAATGATACTTTTATCTCCCCAGTGACAATGTTTCCATGGAAAGGAGGCATCTCCTCAACTTCTAACTGGCCCTGAAATCATGGCTTACTTACATGTTAGCTATTTTTTTTAATAACCAACATTTTTGACCTTAGCACAACTAAAAGAGTTAAGAATTGTCACACTTTCAAGTCCTTAAGTAAGCAGCATAAAGTACTGAATTTTTTGCTTTGATTTCATTAGGGCCTTGTTTAACTGTGGGTTTTGACTTCTCAATTACATCAGGTAAAAGTATATTGAAAACAGCATAAACTTTACCCATAGATGAAGCATAGGTAGACACAAGTGGGTCACAGGAAGAAAAAAAGACTAATCAATCTGACTTCACTGAAATCATGTTACCTTTGCCAAGTGAGCTCTAAGTTACATGTTCATGAGACAGTCCTGTGGTGTCCTAAGTGTGCGAAATCATGAGCAAGAGACCCTGGTCGTTTCTGATCCAGAAATCAGAGAATGCTGGAAGAAATTCAATGGGAGAGAAGGATAATTGGAAGAAGAGAAGAAAGAGCTAAAATTCTCAACAGTAAATGAAGTTATGTTTTTAGAAGGATTATAAAATCTCATGAATAATTAGATTAATTACAAATGAATAATTGCAAACAAAAGATGTCCTTTTGATCAATGGTAAGTAACCAAAAAGTACTGAGAAAACCAAAGGAACGACAAGCGACACAGGTAAATCACCTTGGCATTTTAAACTGACAAATCTATTTACATTAAAAGTTGTGGTAAAAATGGAAAAAAAAAAAGACCAACTTAGTACTAGAGGTTGTGCTTTGTATGCTCCATATTTGTTTCCTATTACCTATACCAAAGTTCTAAATTAATGGGGTAAGTACTGCTTAACAATACAAACAAAACAAATTTAGGAAATGATTATATGAGATGAGTGAGGTTCACAGATTTGGGGTACACTTCTAAACATTAATATCTAGGTTTGAAAATATGAACAAACTATTTTGTCCTCCAATGAGAGACAGAGATAAAGGGAGAGAAAATGGAGAAATATAGAAAAGAGGCCTTTATTGGGGGCATGGGAGGGTTGCAAAAGAGAGGAAAGTACCCTCTGAGGGAGACAAAGAAGACCCTGCTCTTTCAGTTGGTTTTGACAGGCGGTGGAGTTGAAGGAGCAGGCAGAATGATGTATTGACAGCTGATTGGGGAAGCACTGGCGTGTGCTCAAAAAGCCGGAGGTTCAACTATTGGGTTTGTGAGAAGAACACAAAGTCAGCGCTGAAGTCCAGTGCCATGTTGAAAACGCATGTGGAAAAACCTGTCACAAATTATTAATGTACATACACTTGCTAAAGGGGAGACAATAGTATTATGCAATATGTTCAATTTCAGTGCCCAAAAGAGTGCCCACTGTGTGGCACAGAGATGAATAAATATTTACTCCATGCTTAAATGTTACGGCAAAGAAGATATAACTATGGCTACAATTATAGTTTTCATGTGAGAGAGTTCAGAATTCACTAAATGGCTACTGGTATTACTTCCAAAGAGGTATCTGTAATACAGAACATAAAACCTTCACAATTCACCGCAGGTGAGAGAGAAATGGAGCTATGGTCCTCTTCAAACCTTCCTCACAAAAGCAGAATGAACATTTTGATCATCGAGAATGGGACAGATGAGGCCTCAGAGAAAGCAGAGTTTAACTCCTTCAACTGACTGCTTACTCTTGGCCCAGAGCAGTTAACTGTTTGTCTGAGGTCACCAAGAAGAGCACCTAGTATTCTGGTCCTTTGATCTTCTTACAGTAAAACACTTATTACAGTGTTTAAATGAACATTTTGTGAGAAATCAGAAAATGCAATGAAGTCAAAAAGCAAAGTGAGTGAAGAAGGAGTGACAGAAGTATCTACTGTGATTGTCCCGGGATTCATCTACACCATGGACACCACTGTGTCAGGTTCTCTGTTCCAGAAAAACTCCACAAACAAAACTGCGTTCCCAGACCATTAAAAACAACGAAAACTGAGAGTAGGAGAGGGAAGAAAAGTTTTAAGAAAAAAAATAGTCTTGAGATCATTACTGATATGGAAGAGCTTGTGTCTAACTGTGGTATTTTTTCAAACTACAAAAGGAGTCTATGATGAAGAGCAAAATAATGCCACTTGGAATCATATCTCTGGCTAAATAAAATTTTTTGACAAAGTTTTGTATCTTTAGAACAGGTACAGTTACATACATATATACATATACATATACATATACATATATATATATATACACACACACACACACACACACACACACACATACACACACATACATAGTACCAGGGATCAAACTCATGACCTCACACTTGCCAGTTAAGTTCTTGTGCTGCTGAGCTAAATTCCTGGCCCCAAACAGGTAAATTTTAGATCTAGTCATTTTCTGAATTTCTATTTAAGACAATAATTCACTAATTTTATTTTAAGGAATCAAGAGCAAAGAAGAAAGAGGCCAAGACACCAGTTCCACACTCGCATTGCAGAGCATCATAGTAGTTCAGTAGCAACAGTCCAACAAGACTAAACAAACACAAAACCTATTAGAAATTTATTTCTTTACTTTCTTCCATCTTTTTGGTGCTGAAGACTGAACCTAGGATCTAGTGAGCTACACTTCCAGCTCCTGTTTTATTTTTATCTTTTAAAATAAGCACAACTAAAAATTACTAATTTCATCCTGCCATTTATAAATATGGGAAAAGTGAAGATTTTTACCCTCTTGTATCCTGACCTCCTTCCATTTGATTTAAATTCCCCCAAAGAACAAAAAGAGTGTGTTAATAGGTGAAAAATCTTCTGCAAAAAAAAAAAATGGAATATTTTTAAGCAAATGGAAATAATATAAAGGTTACTAGTCTACCACATTGAGTATTATTTAGGTCAACACAATCATTGAAAACTAAGAACATTCAGTACAGTAGAACAGGAAAATTCCATATACACTTATTAGACATGGCTTATTTTAGAAAATTAATATACCTACAAGTGCTCTATGTTGCTATGAGCAACACTGTTAAAACCACATTCAACTGCCTGAATCAGGTCATGATTACCTTCTAAATAGACTTGGCCATTCTAGAGAAGCACTTTTTCTTTCATTCAGGATTTCTAAGGAAATGGCTTTCATCTTAGGCAACTAAACATCTGGCTTCTTGGTTTGTTTTATGGAGCAAAATGGGAAAAGAATGAATCACCATGAAGCAGGTCAGGTTAGCAATTTTTTCCTATTTAAAAAAAGTTACAGTCTCTAAAAACTTTTCCTCGAGAAAATGAGTAATTCAGAATGTACTGGTAATTACATATCAGGGATTTCTGAATGTGTCTAATGACCAGTCATGCTAATCTCCCATGTTTGCTTTCTAAATTCATGTATAAAAGCTGTTAAATCTCATAATTCCACAAAGTATACACGCCCATAAGGAAAAGGAGCAAAGTTATTCAAGTTTTACCATAAGCTTTTTGAGTTTTCCCCTCACAAACATGATTAAATAAATGCATTTTTTGTGGTTTCTCTCATGTAATTCTTGGAACAAATTTGTCCACTACCTTATTTTAGTCAGTGACTAGACAGCTTACTGTTCTGTTCCTCTCTCTACATACATCTGTTTATGACCACAATAACTTTTACCCCTCTCATCAGCACTACACCCTGAGAATTCACTAGATGTGAGACACTGCCTTAGGGTGTCCTGTGGTAGATGGTTTGATGATGCCACCTTGACCAGGAAGAAAGGGGAGTTTGCTGGCCACTTGCTTCAGACCACAAAACGAGCAAGGAGCAGAAGCAGGGTTTGAACCTATGTTTATCAGATGAGACCTAAAATCATCAGTGTGGTGTGAAAAACACTGCCTGAGAAAACTACCATCTTGATGCCATTTGAAGATCCAAGTTTTCTTTCTATTTTTGCTGCTTAACTCTGACCGTCCCAGCCCACCCTCCACAGGTGGCTTCCCGCTACATATATAATTTTAAAAGTTGAAGTTTTCAGTGGCCTTCCCTGGGCCCTCCCTCCTTTGCAGCACAATCCCATGTGACTCCCCTCCACTCCTCCCATTTTCCATGGAGGGACACTGAGCCCCTTCTGATTCCTTTCATTCTGAGCCGCTGTGCAGATCTTTCTCATACCCTTGCTTCCTGTTCTTGCATTTCTTTCTCTCTTCACACACCATTCGGGTTTCAGCTTATCAGTCATTTCCTCAAAGAGAGCTGTCCTGAACTCAACATGAATTAACTTTTCCTTTTATAACCCCGCAATGCCTTGAACTTTATTTTTTGTCTCAATGTGTGACTGTCTCAGTGTGTGACACCCCTCCTGCCCTGGGCTGTGCTCTTCCCAATGACAGTGACAGATGTTGCCTTGCTCCACACCCTGTACCCCAGTGTGCCACCCAGGAAAAGGCATAGAGGGGTATCCAGAAGGGCCCCATGGATAGTGAGAAGGGGTAGGGGTGGGGGACAAGGACCTGGGCTTGTTCCATCAGCCTTTCCAAGTGCTTTACATATGCTTTAATGGTCACCCACACTGGTGCTTTCATCCTTTACAAAACTTTTATCTAAAATGTTGAAAAGAAAATTAAGTTTAATTTAATCCACACATTTCCTTACATTACATACAGCAACCTCTAGGACACTGTCACCCTAATTTAATGAATAAATGAGATGCAACTTTTAATAATGTAATTATTGTGGTCGGGATCTACAGTGTTCCCCAAAAGGCTCACTGTTTTGAAGGCTTGGGGCTGATGGGCTTTTGAGAAGTGGCTGGATCATAAAGGCGTTGATCAATTGTATCAACAGGTTAATCCACGATGAGTCCACGGCTGAGGGGCTGGTAGGAGGAAGGAGGTGGGGCATGCCCATGGGGACTGCATCCTATTCCCAGTCACTACTCTTGGGCTCTTTCTCCCCGCTTCCTAGATGCCACCTGGTGAATGGCTCTCCTCTACTATGCTCTCTCCCATGTTGTACTGCTCACCACAGGCCCACACAATGAAGCCAGCCAACTGTGCACTGCAGCTTCTGAAACCGCAAGCCAAAATGAACCTTTCCTCCTTTCAATTGCTATTTTCAAGTATCTTGTCAAAGCAATGGAAAGCTATTCACAACAGTAACTTAAGAAGTACCACAGAACACATGCATCCAAATCAGTAGTGCTTTTCAAATATATTGTAAGGTGATAGGTATTGACTTTTGTGACACTATTATTGCTCTAGACATTTCTAGGTTCCCTCTTTGGCAACTCCCTTTAAAAATCAATTTACTGGCCAAACCAGAAAGCCAGTTTCCTCCCTTGATGGCGACAAGCCATTATCCATCAGCTGGCACTGTCTATCCTCTCCTGGCTCCCCACAAGACTCACTAGGTGAGCCCCAGTGTGGAGCTTGAATGACATCTTGACATCCTCCCCCCTGGAAGAGGGTTTTGCCATTTCAGTCCAGGATTGTGAAGATCTGCAGCAGCAAGACCACCAGCTCGTTCTGCTGGGACCCCTCCAGGGCAGCATGCTAGCTTGTGTGCTTCCCACACCCAGACTACCAGACTAGCACGGGGCGCCAGCCAGTGGATAAGAACTGCCTGTGTGTAGGAGGTGCTGCTCAGATTAAGCAGTCAGGTGAGGCCTGGGGCATCGCTGAGGTCAGATTTTAATCCTGGAGTATGCTTGTTTGAGGGGGAGGCCAGGATCCCTTTCCTCTTGAGGGTCACCATGAAGTGACAGGTCTGGACTTCCCAATCTGGACAACAATCTAAACTTCCTTTTTCCCCTTACCACACATTTAAATTCTTTCCTGTGAAAACCATTTTACTCAGTACATGGTTCAGAATTTGAAACAGCCCTTTCCCATGCCAAATGTCTTCTCTAAAGGACACAGACCTAACCCAAGAAGGATGCAGGTACATCTCTCTAGGGTTTTGTGACATGACTTGCCAGTTCTGGGGCAGTTTCTCCTTGTAGCCCTGTCGGTGTCTGGGCAGAGAAAACAACAGGCCACTAGAAGGTCAGGGTCAAAGGAAGGAGGAACAGCCTCTGGCCAGAACCCAAACAATGTATCTACAAGAAGCATCCTGGCTACATATATTTGCAAGGCTCAGTGCAAAATAAATGTGTGGGGTTCCCTGTCCCTAAAGTATAAGAATTTCAGAACAGAAACCACTGAGCATTAAGACAAGTGCAGGGCTCTGGTGACTGCATAGGACATTTGCTCATGAGGCCAACCTGTGTAGAACATGCGGGCAGCCACTCAGCTGTGCAGTGTAATCCCTTATGCGGTGACCCTGAAATGCTATGTGGTAGGTTTTGTTAAAACACAACTTTGCCTCCTAATGTTTTACTCAAACTAAAACATGCTTACAGCTTTAATAATCAGGTGGAATCCATGTTAGTGTTCTGTTACTATAGCAAATACCTGAAGTCATCATCTTATAAAAAGAAAAGATTTATTTTGCCTCATAGTTTTGGAGTTAGATCCCAGCCCATGGGTGACTGGCCCTGTTGCTTTGGCCCTGTGGTGGTGACAGCACAGGGTGGAGCAAAAGCTGCTCACCTCGTGGCCAGGGAGTAAAAAACAGAGGAAGGGATGAGGGCCCCACAGGTCTAAGGGTGCACCCCCACCGCAGTGACCTATGACCTTCCACCAGTCCTGCCTCTTAAATTTCCACTACTTCCTGACAGTACCACCCTCAGGAACAAGGGTTTAAATAAAGAGATTTCTGGGAGCCAAATATAGCCATACTAAAATACCTATAATTAAAAAGGAAAACAGCAGCCCACACTGCTCAATCTGATTCTTGCTCGTTAGAGGTACTTATTTTTAATTTCCTGAGTAGTTTCTTTTGTTATCGGTTTGTATTGTTTTCCTGTTAAATAGTAGGTTTATTATGCCACCTGCACTTCCACTCTATACTTCCCTCTCCTGACCCACTAATCTGGTTCTGAAGTTCAGGGACTACAATCCACATTCAGTGTTTACACTATACAGTCGCAGTGCAGTCAAGTGGATTGCACATCCTCTCCTGTGCAATGCTTTTACCCCAGGATAAATAGTTGCTTTAACTCTTAAATTGCTTTGTTTTTTAAATTTACACTAATTCTTATTAATCTAAAGCACTGTGGTTATTAAACACATCATGTAGTCTACCAGTTTTCTCTTTAAAAAAAAAATCTTCATTCATTCCTTTTCAGAAATATCTATTCAAATGTTGAGACTTGTGGAGATTTTTCTTAAGTTTTTCGTTTTCTCTTCTTGTGAAAATCTTAGTTTCTGGGAAAAGTTTCTAATCTGGAGCTAGCCAGTCTTGAATTTGTTTCTGTAATATGTGTAGTTTCCAAAAGAAGAGCTTGCATGTTCTGATTGTGTTCTTTAAAAAGTCCTGTTTTTGTTTAATAACCATCTTCTGTCCTCTGATCTCTTTCAAGTAATGAAGGAACATTTCCTTGGATTCCTAGATATTTCCTCCTAGATTCCTTTCCCAGGTATGTGGCTCACCCCAACCTTCACACTTCAGACATTTCCCACTGCTTCCAAGCTGCTTGGCTGCTGATTCTCCTTGGAGAAGAAGGTGCTAGAACTCAGTTGGGAAGTGTGGCGGCCTGTAAGGGGCCTGCTGATGGGTTAATCTCACGGTAGGGTAATCGGCTAGAGAGCCCCAACTATTTCACTGTAAGACCCCAAATATTGTGCCTATGGATCCCTTTTGGGGAGGGTCATTTTTGCAGAAAAGAATCCCGCTGGTGAGGAGGGAGTTATGCCTGGCCAGAAAACACCCCAAAGAAATACAGGGGAGGGCTGGGGGGTTATTATACTGGAAACTTTTATTTCTACAGATTTATTTATTTAATCTATTTGAGTTTTCTGAGACAGGGTCTCACTGTATATCCCAGACTGGCCTCAAACTCGTGGCAGTTACTTTTGCCTCAGCCTCCTGAGTGCTGGGATTACAGGAGTGTATCACCACGCTTGGTTTATGGAACTATTTTTAATACTGGCATCTTGATCCCTTTATGGCTCCACTGTGCTAAAAATTCAATAGGTTATGAATGAAATTTCCATAATTTATTCCATAGATTTGTTCATATCTTTGATTCTGTCATCTCCTCTCATCTCCTATTTTTCTTGAAGAGTTTCTATTTGCTCCTCATTTCATTTCCCTGGACTTTGGTGGAGAGAACAAATACTAAACACTTGTGTTCAGGCAGCACATTTAATCAGAATTTGCTTTTTGCCTCAGATTTTACACAGAAGTATCGTTAACTAAGGAAGTATTTCCATGTTACGTGAGAATATTTTCCTACTTCAGAATTTTTATTTTTTAATCAAATCATTAGGTTTTTGTCATGAAACTGAGTAAAACAAAGCCAGAGGGCTCATCAGGTGTTCCTACCCATGTAAAGCAAGGTTTCTCCTTGTCAGTACCACACTGCTTTCACCTATACCCAGTAACACACCTACACGGAGAGGACCAATCTCAGGGTTCACCTATTGATGATCCTGAAATTGGCTCAACCTCTCCCAATTCCACCAGAACCACAAATACCTTGCCTACTTCTTCATTCACATTTTGTTGGCCACAACTTTTTGAACTGAACAACTCTGGCTATTTTCAATATGAGAGCCAGCCTGTCAAGTGTGATGAAGAAGGCAAGTCTACTGCAAAACCCAATAAAAAAATATAATATTCAAAATCAAATAAAATTATTTTTAGATATTTGCTTCATCTCAATGAAATTAAGAAAGAAGAATTAACTAAAGTATTACTTCTGAACTTAATTTTTAAAATTTTAATGGCACGATTAGTCACAAATGCATTTAGTACACAGGCAAACTCACTTCCAGTTTTGATTTTAGTTTCAAACTGAAATTAGTTTCAAACTGAAACTTTGACATTCCCTTTTCGCTCTGCAAAAGTAACAGGAAATGGAATTAAGGTATTCTAGGAGACATTTTACAACAATATTTTGTAATTGCCCAATATCCTGTAGAAGTCAATGATTTTAGGAAAAATTGTAAACTGTTTCTATTTCCTGGTAGAGTTATAAAACGTGCTATGTTTGCCTCATATAAAATCAACATTAAGAGATTAAGCTAGCTACGCATGATGATGCATGCCTGGGATCCCTGCAACTTGGGGTTGGGGGAAGGCTGAGGCAGAAGGATCACAAATTTGAGGTCAGTGTGGGCAATGTAGGGAGACCCAATCTCAAAATAAAAATATTTTTAAAAAGGGCCAGGGATGTAGCTCAGTGGCAGCAGACTTGCTTAGCATATGCAAGGCCCTGGGTTTTATCCCTTACTGCCAAAAAAAAAAAAAAAGGTATCTCTTTGAAACATTTATTTAGTTCACAGTTCGTAGAGGTTTTTAGTCCATAGTCATCTGGTCCCAAGACAGGGTGGCTTGGCAGATAGGCATCGTAAAGGAAAAACAGTTCATGGAGGGCAGAAGTAGCAAAGCAAGCAAGCAAGGGATGTTAGCAGCTTTATCTGTCCCTTTGATATTCTGTCTAGGGTAGTGGAATTAGGGCAGTGCCAAACCAATCCATGGACTGATTTTGTAATCACCTGCCCTTAGTGTTAGTACCCTTAATCCCAGCATTACACCATAAATCAATCACACACTCTAGAGTCAGCCACCTCTGAAAAAGCCTAGCTATGAATGCATGAGACTTTGCGGATATATGTAGACAGAAGTCCTAACAAACACAGTAATTGATTTTTGCAGACATATGTGCCAGGTTAACAATAAAAACGTTCAGTATAATTCAAATATACATCTTTGTATACCTGCATTTTAAACTCAATCACCTGTATGTAATGCCTAAAATGACTATTTTCAAGCAATGATACCAAAATAAAAGTTTATAACCCATCTCTGCTACCTTATACTCTATTAGAAACTGTTGAGTCAGTCTGGCAAGAAGATAAAGAGAACACTGGCCAGTAGTAGAAATCCTCAATATTGGTTATAAGGCTACGATCTACAGTATCTCCCATTCCAGATGTTCCAGCTGCAAGGATTCCCTTTCATTCACTCATCTCTCATCAGTCTTCCCATTCCATTCCTCTATGCAGTACTCAAGTGATGTATCTCTCTGCAGTGAGCCATTTTCTAGAATAAGTTCTTTTCACATCTTTTGTGGAGACTTTTTCAAGAATTTTTGTGGTTTGATAATCTAACTCCTGCTATATTTCTAAGTTGTATTTTACATTACAAATAATATTTGGAATTATATTTTCCCTCAGTTGGTAAATAGTTGAAGCATATCAATAATACACAATTGTATTATGTGAACTCAGTTTTCCATATTATCAATTTTAAAGGTAAATTACTGAAAAGAGAAATAATGGAAACCATAGAAATCCCAATTATGAAACAAATGAAAGAGACAAATTTATACAGATCTAACTAATGACTAAACTAGCATTTAGTTTTCCTTAACACTGTGTAAGACTGCAAAGACTGCATAATTTATACTTGTCTTCCTTTCTAGTTTCAGAAGAACAAAATTTATATCTTATCTATCAAAATAGGAGTGAACACTAATGAAGAAATGAGAAACTTTATCAGTCATGCTTGCATTTTTAAAACAGTAGCATCTGATCAATTATATAATGCTAACTTATGTGTCTGTAACACTCTCAATTCTCATCAATACTGATTATTTTATACTGTAAAGGAATGATAGTAAATAAATCAATTAACTAACAATTGCTATACCTTCATATGTTATCAAATTTTCTTAAACTGAGATAACTGGAATAGCACCTTTTCAGTATTCAGTTTTGTCAATAAGTTACACGGGAAGGTAAGTTCTGAGTCCAAATTGATGAATCTGTCTTAACAAAAGCAGATACATTACTGAAAAACTGAATATATCAAAATTTATCTATATATCTGTTTCTTACAGGATAAAAATATTTTCCTAAGGCGAAAAAACTTACACAGTACATTTTAAAAATACCATTAATTGTAATCCACGGCTTCATTTCTTTCCAAAGGTAAATGTTACTCTGGCGTTATCACCTTGCCACTGTTTCTTAACAAAATAAATGTGGTATCCTACTTGTATAATCATACAACTGAACAGTTAACTATGAAAGTATAGACTACCTCATTATCACCTATTAATTACTACAGTAGGTAAAACTGAAATAAAATTTATTTCTACATTTCTTTTCTAGTGAAGGGATCTCTATCAAGCACTGAAAGCCTAGGTCTCCATTTTCATCCCTAACAAATCAGGTTTTAGGAAGTGATCGGAAAATTTTGCAAATTTTCAAATGCGAAGAATAGAAATGGCCTAATGAGTTAGTTTAGTCTCATTCTGGGAACACTTCTGAACTTTCAAAAAAAAAGTGCCTTACATGGTGTAGATTTTTGGTCATTATGTATAAAGGGTGGGTTATTCTGAAGAAGTTCAAGGTAATCTTCTTGGAACTTTTTGTAATGTCACAGGTAAAGCCTGTGCCAGACATAACTCAAAGGCTTATTCTGTGCAAGGATAGTACCAGTAAAAGAACAACTTCATCAGTTCTAACAAAGAACAACTTCAATATTTCAGATGTATTTGCCTACCTTCTCCCATCTCTATCACACAAAGAACATGCAACACGGAAACAGTATGACGTAAAGGTAAAACTCAAAAACACATTTAAACTACATTTGTTGTTTTTATAAAAGTCTAGTATACCAGTGTTAACACTTTATTTCTTATAAATAAATTAATGTTATTAAACATTCATAAAATTCTCTAGCTTATAACACTGATACATAGTTTATTATAATATGTACTTTATTATTGTGCTTTTGTTTTGTTTTGTTTTGTTTTGTTGGTACCAGGAATTGAACTCAGGACCTTGTGCTTGCCAGGCAAGTGCTTGTACTGCTCAGCTATATCCCTGATCCTTATGCTTATGTTTTTAAACCACAAAGCACATGCTAAAAGCAGCAGACAATTGTGCAAAGAGTCTTATCTCCAAAAACAAAAGGGAGGAGGGCTAGGGATGTAGCTTAGTGTAAAGGTCCTGACTTTAATCTCCAGTACTGCAAAAAAGAAAAAAGAGAAAAAGAAAAAAAAATATGAAAAAGGTACCCTATGAAATGAAGATACTAAGAACAAAACTCATATATGAGAATGCACCATGTGCTGGACACATATGATGTAACACAAACATCGAACCTCTAAAAATATTACTTCAAAATTTCTAGATGTATTATCTTAAAAAATAAAGCCAGCAGGAAACTAATCTCCAGAGTGTTAACTTAATGAAGTCAGAGAATAAGTAATAAGAGTAAGTAAAGCAAAAAGTCAAATCAACTGCTTAAAACCTACACTCCCATCTATTTGCATTTTTTAAAATGGAAAAAGGGCAGTGAGGTGGAACTGTTCTCACAAACAATATTAGTTCTGAATAGTAATTTAGACTATAACCAGAGCTTTTGTCGACAGAAGACTAATTTTTTTGTTGTTGAAAAAAATAATTACTTCATCTGTCTTTAACTTTTGATATTCTCTTCTGGCAATGACAGCTTAGGTTATCAACCACCAAAAAGGAATTTCAGCCACTCACATCCTGAAATACTGTCACACCAATGGTTTATTAAAGCAACATAAACCATCTTGATTTCAAATATTCTATCTGCTATAAAAATATATCATGGCGATTTCCTGTAAACCTAACAGTTAAGGGCCCAAATGTTTTGCACAGAGTAATTCAAAAACATGGACACCATAGGTGCAGCATGTCCTTCTTTTCTGTGATGGGGAAATGGGGCGTAGAAAAGAGGTGAGGGCTGATAAAGATGCTGACAAGGTACTTCTTGACTCGCTCTAGTCTCACTGCACTGGTGTCCCTCACCTCATCCAAGTACTATTTTAGGATTTTCCTGGTCCATATTCCAACTTCCAACTTCCTGGCTGTCTACCGCCTCTACCCCAGCACCTCATCCAAAGGCACTCTGAGTACTAATCCTAATCCATCAGGCTCATGCTGAAAGGAGAGCAAAACCATTAAAATAAAAGTGAGTTTATTTCATTACGAATTAAATCTCTACAAGTACTGCATTTTGTAAGTAAAAGAGAAATGGGGAAGATGTATGGAGGTAGAGGAGTATTTCCAATACCCCTTCAATACTATTTCTTGATGTTGCTTAATGTTTTTGGTAAATCATACAAGGTACTCTATTATCTGACACTCATTTACCAATTTTGTTTCATCTCTTCATTTGCTGTCTTCAAACCACTGGTGCCAGCAGTTTCAAATGTGTATGCAGAGTTCCTTGAAATATTCTGTGACTTCTCCCTGCTTGTAACACTTTTCTCCTCTGCCCATCTAACCTGCCTAAGACCCAGCAGAAATATCGTGCTGTAGTTCCCCAGCTCTTCCCAAATGGTGCTGTAGTGCCTTGTCCCTCTAGATTACTACTACCATGTCACCACAGTAAGCAAGCTCTGCCAAGCAGGTTTATGATTTCCTTGCGCCCCAATCACTAGCGCAGTGCTTGGCATCCAGAATCCTCAACAAATGCTTACTGGATGAATAAATTCACAGTTATGGCAAGGGCAACCCAAGAAGGAGAGTTTATGCTACATTTATTCATTTATTCATTCATTTATTTGAAGAGGAACCTCACATAATGAAAAAATTTCTTGTTCACTAAGACCCCATCCCTTCAAAAATCTAAAGGGTTGGTAGACTAGAAAGCTGATAACAATGAACTTTTATTTATTTCTCTTATCCATTTTTACAAGTCCAATATGTTACAATATGACATACACTTTGGTTAAAAGCATTAAGATTTTGTTACTCATAGTTAAGCAATACAAGAATGATTTTAAACTATGTTTTGTTTCCAGCTAGTTGGGAGGTCTACATACCAAAACAGGGTTGGCAACTCTCAGTTGTTGAGAAATATTCTGGAAAAACCAGTGAGTGGAATTCAGGTTCTCAGTAATGCAGTTTTGTTGTCAACAGGTGAAATGTAAGGTTGAGAAACACAGTATCACTGATAAGGTCATGAACTTTGACCTGAACACTCTGCACATAAAAAGTAGTCAATAGTTTTATTTATAGTTTTAAAATGAGAGTTTCTGACACGAGGCTACATGAACAAGGAAAGGATACAGAAACATCTAACCTCTCTCAACTCTTGATCCTTATACCCACCTTCATCAAGCAGTGCTAAATAAAGTCTTCAGTTTTTAACCTCACATTTCTCATTTTCAAATTCAGTCAGACAAAAAAGCCATACAAAATTAAATGCACTACTTTACTTTGTTTTAAAATATATCTATGCTGGGCTGGGGACATAGCTCAGTGGCATAAGTGCCAGCCTGGCAAGCACAAGGTCATGAATTCAATCCCTGGTACAATAATAATAATAACAATAATAACAATAATAATAATGATGATGATAAATGTATATATATTCCTTTTATTTTCTGCACAGCCCAAGAAAATAGTCTCTATTTGTAAATCTGATGAACTATAATACCAAATAGTATTTTTTTAATCTTTAAATTTTGTGGTGCTTAAGGTTTACAATCAGATTCTGACTTCTGACTGGTAAAAGAGCATGGCTGCGTGGATTCTTCTGTGCAGCTAGCACAGGTAAGCGTAGTAACAGCCAGCATCGGTAAGAGCAAGCTCAGCTTCACTATAAACTCTCGCAATCAAGTTGCTGACATAAAGATTATACTTTGAGTCCAAGCCTTTATTCTCCTAAGATATTTAGTTTCATTACGGATCACCCAAATTTCACTGATTTACAGAAGATACACTCCTACGAGAAGTTTCTTATACTTATCTAGTTTTGAAATGACCACCTTTTCCAAGTAACACAAGAACGATCTCTCAGTATGTTCTTCATTGCCACACTCCAAATTTTATTTATTTTGTTATTATTTTTCTGGGCATTTCCAAAATGGGCACTCACTTAGGTCCTAGGGCTTTAAGGGCCCAGTCCCAATTCTGGGCAAGCCAGGGAGGCACATCCTACATGGAGACAGGCTGAGGGAAAGGAAGTAAGACAAGCAAGATAAGCATGTTCCCGGGAGGGGTGAGGAGCTGCCTTGGGGCCAGGTAAGGTTCTGGGTGGGAGGTGATACTTCACCTGGGGCTTGAGGGTTGGTAGGCGGAAGGGCATTCCTGGCAGAACCAACCAAAACTATGCAGTGTTTGAGATGTTCACTTCTAAACTAATATTCTACTCCAGGGAAAGCCATCTACATACTTGCTTTTCTGTGCATACATCAAGCACATCCCCATCCCTGCTCCTCCTTTCCCTTCCCTGCTCCCTTCTGCCTGTTTAAATCCTATGCGTCTTTCCAGGCCCAGTGTAAGCTTTGCTCTTCCAAGAAGCTCTGGTAGCAGTGGTGCCCTTCTCCCCTCCTAGATGAACTCTGACAGTTCCCATCAGTATTCTTCAGGAGCTCCTGGAGAGTCTGACTCTGCCGGAACGTGCATGTAAGCTCAGATATCTTTGTTCTTGAGGGCAGGGACATATCTTGTCACCCTCTTCTTCATCACCTAAGGCCATGGCCTGGACTTCTACAGAGAAAATTGCTTAATAAAGATCTGCTAATGAGGTACCAATGACAAACGTGAGCAGTATTATTTCCAAACTTTATCAAACTCCTGCAAACTCAAGCAATGTATCACAGATGTCAAGTAATTCTCAAGGAATACAGGTCAAAATACAATATGGGAGAACTGAAGCAGAGGTATCCATATTTCTTCAGCTGGTAAAACACTTTCCGCTTCTGTGTTCTGAATCACTTTTCCCACTGCCTTATTTATAACATTTCTAGACGGCAGGAACTCTGTCTTCTACATGTTACAGTCATAAAGACGCCACAGACCTACTGCTAAAGTACCAAGTGGTTAAATTATTCATTCGATGAATGAAAATGGATCTATAAAGATCCTTTACAACCTAGCCCTGGTTACTTTTCCAGCTTATTTCTGGCCACCCTTTCTCATTCTTTCATATATTCTTTCTCTTCTCTCTTCCTCCCACACACTATGCATGAGGCTTTGCAGTGGGCTCCTCGCTTTGATTAGGAATTTACAAAACTTAGTTTCCTAGTAACAAGATAACAGTAAAATGAAACTATTCAAAGGTAATGCCTAGTCCTTTAACTATACCTAAGAAAAAGTCTGCTATCCTTTTAGAAGGTGAACAATTAGTCTGCATGTGATCTGAACTGTCTACCTACAACACTGACGCTAGCAAAGTCAGCGTGAGAACAGGGCAGCATCTAGAAGCCACCTTTATTACTATGCCCTTCCCGCCTGTGAGCTTATGGATGACTACTATCTGGCACAGCGCACTGCCAGACAGCCTGAGAGTGAGCCTGTGCGTGAAAGGCCAGGCTAATTTCCAATGCGCATGTACACTTCAGGGCCAGATGCTTCATCAAAAGACACAAACTGCTTTTCACGTCATGAATCCAGACAATGACACAATTACTTCGTGTCTGCATGGAACATGAAATGATTTCTTTTTCTACAATTCTGAGCAGAGATAGTTAGAAATTTATCTTCTACAATGTTTTTGAAGACTATCAGTTACCAATCTGAAACTCATTCTTTCTACTTTGAGCACTAAAAGAAACTTTGTTGGTAATATCATGTGTTGTAAGTTTAAAAATCCTTGTATTTTTATGTGGACATATTTTATCTAGAGATAAAAATAAATAGAGATAGCCCTCAAGCACACAGTCTTTAAAAATGATAATTTTAGCTGCTAATTAAAAATACTTCTGTTAAAAATAGTAAGTAAATGCTTTTTTTGCCTTTGGCAGGGCAAAGGACAGGTATCATTTAAGTAAATTAATTTCTTTCTAGTTACCTAAACCCACATCACAGAATATCTTGAAAATAAAGGAGAAACTATCTGTAACCTCAAGTGAATTTTCAAATTCCCGTCCCTTTTCAACTGTAAGCTGCAACAGGTATCATAAAGTACTTGAGATGAGATTCTATTTAAATGGGCTGAACATGAAAAACATTACAAAAATTTCTAGCTGGTAGTTTACACAGCACTTCATGGCAACTTTAAACGTGGTCACACTGTGTATACCAACATGCTTATGTACACGAGTGTAAGATGAACTTTTACCATAGGCATAACTTCTAGTACTTACATTCATGCTGTGTAAAATTATTTAAGCCAATGCTCTCTATTTATAAACTACATTTCTTTGATTCTCAAATGTCCCTTATATTTGAATTCTGAAAATAAACATGTGCAATACATGAAACAAAAGAAGTCTAAATGTTGAGCATGCCATTTCAAACTGTTCCAGCACAAATTCTTCTCACCTTCACTGCTTAGGTTGGCAATCAATGACAGAAGCCAAAGTTAACACTAAGGCAATGTTCAAACTACCTGATGTTTACAGTCTTTATATAGACTACTTCCCTTGAGTAATTCAAACTACATAAACACATCATTGATCTAAAAATTTACTGTCTTATTAGCTGCCAGATCCTCTGACAGGCACTGGAGACACAAAGGGGAAAATCTATACTCACCCTCCAAGGGCTTAGGACCTTTGGGGAGAGACAATGTGAAATAAAACCATGCAATGTCAGGGACAGGATTACAGGATCACCAAAGAAGCATCGGAAGAGGTTTCCCAGATAAGGGATGACTGGTTCAAATCACTCCACATGGAGCGGACAACATGATCAAAGGAAGGACGTGGCAATGACACAGCACGTTTGGGGAAGTGCCCTGACTGCTGGAGGGTGGGGTGGGGGTGGCTGCTCTTGGTCGGCCTGAGGAGCTTGGACTTTCTCTTGGTCTGGACATCCATGAAAGGATCCAAGAAGACGGCTATGAGGAGGGTAGATTTAAAATCCTGTGTGTTTTAAATACTGAGGGTCTCTCTGATAACTCTGTTGGTAGTAAAATTTAGGGGAACAAAGCTGCAGGCAGTTAAAAGGCTGCTCTAAGTAAAAAAATAAAGTGTTTCAATTAGGGCAGCAGAAATATGTTTGTTTTTAAAGGCACATTTAATATGCAGAGAAGATAGAATTAGCGAGACTTTTCATCACAGGATGTGGGGGAGGAAGTCGTGGGAAGACTCCCAGATTTCTGGCTTGGGTGGTGATGCCATCAAACAGGATACAGGAAGAAGAGCAGGTTTAGGGTGGGCAGTAAGTCTGGAGAGAGCTGTGCTGAGCTCAGTTGGAGATTCCTGCAGACATATCTCAGGGAGGGTGAGCAGTGGCCCAGGGATGGCACTTTGGTGACACTCAGCCCAAGGGGGGGGGTGACACTGAGTAAGAGGGCTTGGAGGGCAATCAGGATAATGAATGGGATGTTCTAACAGCCTCAAGGTTCAGAGTGTCACAGAGAAACTTGTGAATGATAGTTGTGAGTAAGGCAGGGACCGGAAAATGCCCATTACTCAGAGACAGCAAGATGCACTCAGTACTTTAGAGAAAGCTCTGATAGTAAAGTCAAGAGGACAAAAGCTGGACCTCAGTGAGCTATGAAGAAAGTGGGATGTGGAGGTCAGGAGCGGTTAGGTTTGGTTAAGGAGGTCTTGAATAAAGAAACATCACTAAAGATGAGGTTTAAATTGCTTTATTTTAAAAATTAGATGAAGCGTCACTCTCTAGTGATGAGCAGTATTAACAGTTTGGTGACCATCCTTTCACACATGTCTGTGTGGGTATGTTTATGTGTGTGTGCACACATACACAAGGGATATTTACTGTCACTGAGATTACTATGTACTAATGAAGTGAATTACATCAAAATCACCCTTTAAGTGAACCCTGTCACAAGCATACATATAAAAAGAATAATTTCTTTTCTAAATGAAAACCCAATACTTCGTAGTGATGCACATTACCCCTTAATAAAAGAAGCCCGCTTCTTACTTCTGAGAAAAGCAACATGGTACAGTCAGCTTAGGAAAAAGACACATCCAATTCTACTGGTGTTTGGAAGACAGAACACAATCCCCACCCTGGAGAGCTGCCAGTCTCAGGAGGAGAGTCTTGGGGGCTCTATTTCTGGGAGCAAAAAACCTCTCAGCAATAGGGCACTAACAATGCACACCCAAGAGTGCCACCCAGTGAGTCATGAAAGAGGGACAAGTCCCGCCCTGTGAAGCTCCACACCTGACTTCTGTCTTACCACCAGAAAAGAGCAGGTGTTGCAATGTCAACAAGGCTGGTAATACTGGTTAAACTGCCCCTGTCAGCTGAATGGCCACTAGATTAGGCTTGGATTGGCTCTACCAGGAAATGGGACAAGACGCCAGAATTATCAAAATGGCAGCCCACAAAGATTTCGGAGGAGAAAGCAGGACAGGATAGATGATGTAGCAAATTGAGCGTGTGCAGTTTATTCACAGTTTAGAGGAACACTGCAGCTCCCCAGCAGTTCCATTTTGGTGTTTCACAGGTCTCACCCCTTCTATCCCCATTCCTCTCACTGCTCTTATACCAGTTCCCTTCATAGAAGATGTTACTCTAGCAGACATCTGAAAGAACATGTTCCATAACATGTTCTTCTCTATTAACACTCAACCGATTTAAAAACATTAATCCTGTATCTCTATATCTCTCTCTGTAATGGGTAAATCTGAATATTTATTTTTTAACTAGAGAGTAAAAAATTAACTAATAAAATAGCCTAACTAGAAAGGGTTTACAAAATTGCTGTATCAACTTGGAAGATAATCTTGTATGTTTGTTTTTTCTGGATATGTTTTAATAAAAGGACGTATTACCTATGTACTGGTAGATAAAAATTAGGTACCATTTGAGAAGATAGATTTCTTTTTACCACTGCTTTAAACCACAATCCCCAAATTCACACCATGTTATGGTTTGCGTCTGGATGTCCCCCCAAAGCCTCATGGGGTCATGGGTGCAGGCTTCTAGAGTTTGTGACTGATTCACAGTCCAATGCTGGGATTATGGGTGTGCGAGCTACACGCAAGTGATGGACCCGCAAACAATATAAGGGCAGAAAGAGTCTTCTCTTGTACTCTTCTCTTTTTGCACTTGTAGCCTGTGCTGTTTTCTGCTACCATGAAATGTTGCCCTCTGCCATGTGCCATTCTGCCTTGGAGTCAGCTGATCATGGACTGAAACATCTACAAACTGTGAGCTAAATAAACCTTTCTTTCCTTAACTTTGGGTATCAGGTATTGTGTCTCAGTAATGAGAGAAAAGTAACGAAGACACAGGATGACACTTAATCTCCAATGTAGTGAAACTGGGGCCTGTAGAAGGTCATCAGGTTAGGTGATAGTGGAAACCTCATTAATGGGATGAGTGTCCTTAAAACAGAGACCCATAGGCATTCTCATCTCCTCCACCATGTGAGGATATAGCAGATAGCACTGTTTATGAACCGAGAAGTGACCCTCACTAGTTAAGGAATTTGCTCATCTCCTGGTCTAGGACTTCACAGTCTCCCAGAGTGGTGAGAAATACAGTAATACCTTGGTTCACGAATGCTTCTGTTTGCAAACAATTCAGTTTACAAACAAAAGTGTTACGCAAAATTTTGCTTCCCTTCTCAAACTCTGCATCAAACATAATCATGGTTATCTTCCCCACACAAACTCAAACACAAACACAGCCATCTTCCCCAAAATTGGAAAACAAATTAAGTTTGAAAACTGAGGCATATTTTTGCTGTTTATAGGCCAATTGGCCTATAGTGTTTTTATTATAGCGGCCTGAATAAACTGAGGCAACCACCAAGGAAAAGAAACTGGATTACAGTTAATGAAATTCTAGGATACAGGGTACAGGAAACTGGACTGTGCAGAACTCAAAATCCAGAACATTCTATTGGCAACCAACATGTCTTTAGGGGGATGAGTCAAAGGAGATGATGATAATGGTACTTCCTGCTTCCTGGTGTCCTCAGCCAAGTGCTCCTAGAAACAGGCGCCTTTTTTCACTCATGGAAACAAGAGAGAAGCAATGTGGAATGAATAGGACTTTCTCTGGCTCACAACCTACTCAAGATCAGTGTCTGGTTTGGGCAAATTATTATTAAAAAAAAAAAAAAGGCCTGCATTGTTTCTTCCTTTATATTTCCCCTAAAATGCTCTTAGATGACTTCCAAGGCAAACTGAATGTTTTTAGGTCTTCATGGATAACATTACAAGCAAAGCCACCTGAAAATAAGGTTCATGGAGACAATGCCAAAATGGAACAGCTGTCACACAATATGCTCTCGCTGCCTGCAAGTATTTCCAGGACAAAATTACTAAGGTTGGTCACTATGAGCCATCAGGACTTTTTTCAACCTCCAGAGAGAGATGCCTGGTAATTTTCCATCATCTGCTTCACAGTGGTCTAGATTTGCTGTCAATGGTGTCAGTTTATAGAAGTCTCAGATTTATTTTGTAAATCAGTTTTCAAAATCTCCAAAAACTATGGATAAGAATTTCTGGCAAAATGAACACACTTCTTTCCACCATGCAAACAAAGCATACAGTATTGAACAACGTACTTTGAAATTTCATTTTACAAATACACTGAAGGCTTAAAACCTGGTGTGATATTTCAGGAGCTTTCACAAACAAAAGAGCAATGACTCTTTGAGTTCTCAGGTGTGAAATGCTTCAGCTTCCAACAAAGACTATGAACCCAGCATTCACAATGCATTATTTCCTATCAAATGTTTCAAGCATGGTTTTCAAAGACAGGAGGGACATTCAAGTAGATGTTAGGAAGGTGACACTGTTGAAAGCAAAATGAGGTCACACTGTGGTCATAAATTCCTCTCTGGGCAGGTGGCCAACTTTTTACACTGTGTCCAGTCATTACATGTCACTCCACTTCTTGTTCTGTGCAATAATTAGAGTGCTTCCTTTAATTTTCAGGATGATTTTCTAGATAGAAGTTTATGGGTTCTTGGATCAATGACACCTCTTCAGTCTTCTTGCAAGTTACCTTACACTTGTTGATATATATTAATAGGTTAACGTTCCATCCCTATTTTAAGCCAAACTGATTCCAATCACATATATAAGTCCTTAGGCTAGAACCTTTCTTAGATTCTGGCAAAACAATATGGCTCCCATTAATACTATTAAAATTTTCATTTACTTTTAAGTGCATCTTTAGAGACATGTATACCAAAGTGATAAGGAAGGAAAGGCAAAAGAAAAGTGCCTGAATGATAGAAATAAACTCTGCATGGCAAATAAGACTTCTGGCAATTTAATAATTGCTCATGTATTCACTTATACTGCCATTTAAATACCTACTATGTACCTGGCATACTGCATGGTATTGTGAAAAATGCAAACATAAATGAAACAACCTAAAGTAGTGTTATGACTATTTTTAAAATTTGGAAACTGAGGCTAGGTAAAGATAAAAGATACTTCTTGAGGTTACAGAGGTAGAATACAATCTATTCTATAGCAGCCAACAGCAGTGTTCTTTTCCTTGAATTAGGTCTCATGCTGATAGAACACTGCCATGCTAGCTATTTTACACAGACATACACTGCCAAACTGGAATTTATTTGATTAAAGGCAATTGTTGGAAGTTAGACAGACTAATTCGGAATTGATTCCATTATTGAACAGATGATAGAAGATAATGGTACATGCCTTGCTCTTTGGTCCAATGTACATCTATTTTGTATAGTAAGTAAACAAACAAATACTGACTTCTGACCATCTGAGAACGAGAATTTCATGGTGTAGGAGTCTTCATAAAAGATTTGAGTGTTACCTTCTCTTTTCTAATCACCACTGCTACATACTGCTCTGCAGCCACACATGAATCACCAGAAGCCCTAATTTTTAACAGAGACTCTGCATGAACTTAATTGAATTTGAGAAACATTCTGGACCACAATCTTATGAAAATGGATTCACCATGCCTTAGTGCATTCAGGAAAATGGCTGAATTGAAAATACGGCACATGTTAATCAGATTATCTCAAAATAGATTTTCAGAGTTATTCTGTTAATAACATCCTCCATATAAAGTGAGATGAATCACTAAGGATGTAAGTAAATTTACATACTATATTTAACATGTTTTCACATACCATCAAAGAATCACTTGTCTTACTGGATAATCACTGCACTGACTTCTTGAGCTTTAACTACCTCCATGTAAGTCAAGTCAAGGATTCTATAAAATGTAATCTATTCTGGATGCTGCTCTGTATTACTCTGTGAAAATTATACTTTAGATTTTGTTACTTTTTAGGAAAATGTTGACTTTTATAACCCAATATTATATCTGGCCACTAAATTCAGATATTAATTACACTTGGTTGTTCAAAATGACTTGAATTCTTGAATTTTTTAGTGAAAAAGTTATATTATCTTCAAATATTATAATATTTTCCTTCCTTTTTATTTAAAATCTCATTTCCTTTCTGACTACATCCACCATAAAATAATAGCAACACTGGTGAGAATGTGGAGAAAGGGGAACTCTCATATCCTGTTGCTGGGAATGTAAACTAGAACAGCCATTATGGAAAACAGCATGCAGATTCCTCAAAAAACTAGAAACAGAACTACCATACGATCATCTAACTCATTGCTAGGTAGACAGCATGAACACTTAAGTCAGCTTATGGAAGAGAAATCTACACCTGCATGTTTATTGCAGCACTATTCCCCACAACCAAGATATGAAATCGACACAGCTGTCCATTGACAGTAAATGCATAAAGAAAATGTGGTCTGTCTGTCTGTCTGTCTGTCTATCTATCTATCTATCTATCTATCTATCTCTGTTCCAGGAACCATTAAGAAATTCTCTTCAGTATTGTAATTCTGGCAAGTTTCCATGCCATAGTCATCAAGCATGTTGTTCAGCCATAAAGAAGAATGAAGCTCTTTTTCATATTATACAACACAGGTGGAACTGGAGAATACTAAGCTAAGTGAAATAAGTCAAGCGCAAAGGACAAATACCACATAGTTTCAATGATATGTAGAAGCTAAAAATTTACTTCAAAGAAGTAGAAATAACTTTCATGGCATAGTAGAATAACTACCCTTGACAAAAATTAATTAAATATTTCAAAATAACTGGTAGAGAGGATTTTAAATGGTGTAACACAAAGAAATGATAAATGTCTGCAGTGACAGATATACTAATACCTAACTTGATCATTTTAAGTTGTATACATATATTGAAAGGTTACACTGAATCCCATAAATACGTAGAATTACTTTGCATTAATTAAAAATAAAAACATATTTTACAAAATTAGGGCTGGGGATTTAGCTCAGTGGCATAAGCACCTGCCTTGCAAGCACGAGGTCGTGAGTTCAATTCCCAGTACCAAAAAACAAATAACAAAACAAAAAAACAAAATTATCAGCAGAGAACAGTTATAGGGTGCTTTGAATATGCCATATATGCTTCTAAGTTGTCATCTGGTCATGACAAGGGTATGTAATAGGCATTATTTCATTTTCATATTTCATTTATATATAAATAGGCATTATTTCAATAATATTTCAATATTATTATTATTATGTTGTTGTTGGTGGTGGTTTTTTGAGACAGGGTCTTGCTATGTAGTTCACACTGGCCTTGAACTCACTATGTAGCCAGGCTAGCCTCAAACTCACAGCGATCCTCCTGCCTCAGCCTCCCAAGTGTTGGGATTATGGGCATATGTCACTACACCTGGCTGAAATAGGAATTATTATCTTCATTTTATAAATGATGAAGTTAAAGCAAAGAAAGGTTAGGTAATATATCTAAGAAGGGGTTGAGATAGAAAAAATAAACCTCTCTTCTATATCATCATTTGCTACAACACTTTCTGTAACTGAGAAGAAAAACACAAGTGGTCAGACCACAAAAGGGCAGCGGTGAGAGTGGGAACCGTTATCTTTCTTCTGATTCTAACATTAGTACTGTTGGTGTTGCTATGTGTTTTTTTTTTTTAAGACTTAAACTAGTGGTGGTGAACCTATTGCTAGAGTGGGCTGTACACTGAAAGCCCTGCTACTGTGCTTTTCTTTTAAGGCAAAAGACTTTTTTTCTAAATTAAAACCTCAGCATTCAGTTTCAACTGCAGTATTGGCACTTTGTGATACATAAGTAGGTTCTGAGGTGCAACTGGGGCACTTGGTCTCTACAAGGTTCACCATCACTGCCTTAAGCCGTAAGGAAGACGAGAGGATGAACCTGAGTCTTTGCCAGGAATCACACAGTTGGTCCTAAGTGGATCCTGACACTTGGACATCTTAGAATTTGTGTGGCCCTGTCCAGCAGCAAGTGTGAAGACAGTGCCCACTGTGACTGGGTGTCAGAAGCACTAGAGGACAGTGCACCTCTACATGGCAGCATGCTGGAAGGCAACCACTGGGGAACTTGCCAGACCCACAATACACAAGAGAAGATAATTTCTTAATGGCTCCTGCAATGGGGAACAGGCATCATCTGAATTGGCTTCCAATGCCTCAGAAAAGAATTCTCGCTTCTTGTTGTTTGTGCTTTCAGCTGACTGCCGCCCGGAGGGGAAGGGAGTGTTAAACGTCAGGAATTCTGTCTTTCAGCTCTAAGATCTGCATTCTGTCAGTTTCCACGCTTGGCCTCTTACTCCAGACACGGGGGTGGGGGAGTGTTCATTCACATTGAAGCTGGGCTCTTTCTCAAGGCCACTTACACCTTTGGAACTTAAATAACTTGTCACGTGGCACTGAAACAAGAGAGAGGAGAATCAGAAAGCACTGTGTCTGTGAGCCTTTCCCACTACCCATGAGCGCTGGCTGACAAGAGTGTGAAGGCAGGGAGAGGTGGAAAAACAGAAAGGACAATGGTGACCTTAAAAGTGCTTCCTCAACCTGGGGTTGTATCATATCCCTCTTCTCAAGATTCACGTGACCTGGCCGGAGACTCCAGGTCAGGTTCTCTGTCCTGAGACTCAAAGAACAATGGGTGTATTATTATTCACTCCTTCTACTCTACTGACGCAATGTGCTAGTCACAGAGGGCCGCTCCCACCTGCTGCCAAAGATTCACCTCTAACACACAAATATAACATCATGAGAATAACCCCATGCTTACAGGGTATGGCCCAAGCCCAGAAGGCTCCCAAGAACTCTGAGACCTGGCCACCATGGTGGGCTTCAGACTGAGCTCTGAGGCTCTGCAGTGAGGCCACGTGGAGCTCAAATCCATGTCGCCACTACTGACTGGAGGCCCTAAGTCTTCATTTCCTTATCCAGAAAAGAACAGTTCTACATTAATGACTTAACAGTGCCCTGTAATGCCCTGCTCAGCCACCACATAGTAAGTAGGTGCTCCCTGGCTGCTTACTCGGGTGGCCTTCACTGTCACCAGCGCTGGTGTTCCTCCACTCTGCACGCTGCTCAGCCCCGTAGGTATTCAGTTCCTCAACTAATACCCGAATAGACCCAGCAAAGCAGCTTCAGTGTTATTGTCCCTCCTAACATTAGGCTCTCGAGGTATCTATTTGAACTTAAAAACAAAAAACAAAATCTCACTGCTATAACAATCCTGGGAAGAGAGATGAATTATCCATAGAAGAGAAATAAATGGTGAGACATTTGGAGGCAATGAAGGGAACAGGGAAAGGGGCTCCCCGATCTTGCTCAACTGTACACAGATACATGTAAAATTCTGAATTTCAACTTTGAAGAACTATGTGTCATGTAAATGTATACTGCAATCAGAAGCAGGGATACCTGGTTTGCTGTTTTAATTCTGATAGTCTGTTTGTTCTAAGCATTTACAGATTCAGCCTTATTTAAAATAAAAGAAGAAGAAAAGTCAGGAGAGTTCTGGAAGATAAACAAAACTTTGCACCCAAAGGGACTGCTCCACTGCTGCCCGCTGAATGTTTCTGCCATGACCCACACGGTTACTGTCAGTCTCCTACTGTGTGTGCAGGAAGCAATGTGGATTTTCAACCTGTTGAAGATTCATTTCTTTTGTTTTTAAGACTGGGCAGCGAGTGGTTACGCTTTAGAAATTCAGTCTGACACTGATTTTCTAGACAATGTCTTCTGAAAATTAAGAGTTTTGTATAATGTAGAATATAAAACTGATTACAGTAATAATAAAGATGATTATAATTATAATCTGGGTGTTCTACCTTGGTGACACTGACATTTGGGGCTGGGTGACTCACTGGCTGTGGCAGTTGCTCCACTCATTGTAGGGCATCCACCAGGGTCCGTGGCTTCTACCTAACGGGAGTGGCTACCCCGTCTCCAGCTGTAACAACCTGAAATATCTCTAGACATGTCAGCCAAACACTCAGGGCTAGGGAAGGGGCACAACTTTCAACCTGGTTCACAGTCAGTGTTTATGTTTATGAAAATAACCCTCTTCTTAACTAAGAAAGTAGTAATGGTGTTAGTAAGAACTATGACAAATGCCTTAACAGTGCATGTTTGATCTTAACCAGTGGATCTATAACACACATAGGAATTTATTTATCAATGTATCAAAGTATATGACCATATGTTACACAGTTCATCATGGTCCTAGATTCTAACACACAGAACAAAGAACCATTGGATGCAGGAAATAAACAATTGCCAAATTTAGGTAAAATTGTCAAACCTTTATGGTATTAATCTTTTAAAGCCTGTTTTGTACAGCATTTTTTTCTCTATCACCTGATCTTTTACTCGAAATATACTTCTCTGTGGAACTCTTACCTGATGTATCGGGCAGGCCCAAATGTTTAACATATAACAGCACCCTTTTCAGCGTATAGTCTTGTATCTGAGATGATGAGAAACTCCTCAAAGAAGGCCCTCTGTGTCCCAAAAGATGCACAAAAAGGCTTTCAAAGAATCTTTATTTTCTTAATCCACTATTTGGAGAATTTGAAAGAGTTTATTTTGGTGACAAAATGTATTTTAAGAGAAAAGAGTGTTTTAGCAACAAAGGTAATGTTAGAAATAAAACCACCAGGGAAAATGTACACAAGCAAGTGTCCTATGGCTGGGAGGGAGGAGAAAAGGAAAAGAGAAAGAGGGAAGAGGGGTAGGGGAGGGAAGAAAGAGGGAAGGAAGGAAATAGGGGAGGAAGATCTGTTTCTTTAATAATTGGACAAAGAAGTTAAAACATGCTTAGATTTACATTTCTCTGTTTCCCTATTCCTTGTATCTAGACATCAACTTCTACCTCATCATACATCTTTCCAGTCAGCTTAGTTCAGGTCTTCATATCTTCCATCAGGTCTATTTCAACAGCTTTCTAACCGGTTTTTCCACCTGCAGTTTCCCACTATGTCTGCATCCTGGTCTGCAATCTCTTTAAAACAGAATCTGTGGCAGATTCTCCAGGGCACAGAGACCACGGGTCTCATTATTTGGCTTGAATCCCTTGTCTGTGCTCCAAGCCTGATCTCTGACCTTATTTCTTCTAGATCTATCCCACAAGTTGTTGACTTGATTTCACTGTTGCTTATAATGCAACGCCTCTTTGGAGCTGTTACTGTCTGGGATGCCTTTCCCACTCCTGTTTGTAAAGGCCCCACCAAAGCCATGCTCCTCCTGCACGGCTCCTGGGCAGCGCTCGGCCTGTGCCCCTAAGAGTGCTCTCTCAGTCAACCCTCCTGACAGGGTCAGGTATGGAGCTGCATCTCTCCCTTTTCAGGGCGGAAGACACTAGATTTGTTTTCCTGGCAGGCCCAGGCATCTTAGGAAACCTATTAAAAAATATCTGTCCTTTAAAGATGAATCAGTTTCAATTGGGTTGGAATTATTTAGCCCTTGACTTTTTCAAGCCTGTGCTGGATGCTGACAAGATGAACCTACCTAGACTCCCCTCAAGGATCCTGCAGGAATGGGAAGACCAAGAGCCAGGCAACTTCTCCTGGGCACAGACAGTTCAGGGATTTGGACGAGAAAAGAAGGCTGCATCTGTATAGCACGGGAAACTGAGAAAAACTTCTTGAGAAAAGTCATACTGGGGGTAGGATTCCACAGCTGGACAGTGACTGATAGGTAAGACCGCGTTTGAGGGCTGAGACAGGGTCAAGCCTAGGGGAGCAGGAAGAGAATGGGCTGGTAGGTGCCTGAAGAGTATCTAATGGACTGCCGGGCCCCACAGCTGCTGTCCACCCAGAGAGCACCTCTGGGAAGTCCATGCCAGCTAGAAAAGCAAGAGAGCTGTATGGGAAAAAGGACACTCTGATGATCACATCAAAAACCAACTGCAGGAAGAAAGCAGGATCTGTCAAAGTAGAGGAACCACTTTCTCAGAGATGCAGAAATGAAGCAAGATTGGGCACACAGTGATGCTGGGGGTAAGAGGAATGGGCCTGAGGGACACAGAGCACTGGTACTCTGTTTATGGTTTCATAAACAGAGAAAGGCTGAGACTAAGAAACAACACAGCCACCCCTTAGCACTAAAACTTACAGAATGCAAAAGCATGGTGGAGAACTGGAATACTTCAGATCTCTATGTGCCCACTGATTTCATTTACCTACGATGATTTTTAACATCAAGAAAGTAAGAGCTCTGTGCTTACTCTGCTTGTCTTACACTCACTGGCTTGACAAGCTCTGAGGGACAAACCCCACGTGTTCTGTAAACCAGTTCAAACAAGCTGAAGGCACTGGGTAATGTACACCTTCCTAAAAATCAACATGGAAGTGTCTGGATCACCTGTCCTCTGGCCCCAAATGGCAGGAAGTTTGCACAGTATGCTAGGTGTGTTGTTTTCTGTTACAGTACACTAAACAACCACTCAAATGGGTCAAGTCTTAACAGAAAGCCAGCACCTGAGTTCTCTGGCTAATGAGTCATAAGGCAAGTAGTTCTAATCCTCAGAAATGGAGTGGAAGTGACTTCAGAAAGTTTTACAAGCATCAAAATCAGTTTTGGAATGCATGAGTAAGTCTGTTTTCTACAAAGAGGAAAAGCTCAAAGCAATTCCTGAAAGCCAAAGGGAACCTTTTCAAAGGTCATACTACTTCTTAGAGGTACAAATCCAATATGAAAATTAAATTACGAAGTGAGACAAGCACATTCCCCTCTATACTATAAACACTCCATTAACAGTGTGGTCACTGGCAGCTTGTTCAAACTTTCCACCTGATGTGAATCACATTATCTCAAAGGTTAAATTACACTTGAACTGAACTTAGCTTTTTTAAACATCAACTTTCCATTCGGTACCTAAACAGAAGTAGAAAAGAAATGGAATCCGGCAGCCTGTATTTGAACCTCAATGCCATTCCTGTTTTGTAACAGAGTTTTATCTTTTTAAACCTCAGCTTTTTTGTTTTTTGTAGATTTAGTATACGATTTACAAGGATTGCAAGAGTACAGAGGTGAAATGTGAAAATGGCAACCGAGGGACCTTAAAGTTTTCAGGAAACTTATTTTAGAAGCTGTTCATAGAACAACCATGGAAAGTCACGTGTGACAAGTAACTTTCTCGTGTATTTGCTCATATTTCCCCTAGCCATACCGCCTATAAAGTTCTTAAAAAGAAAATTTTAAAATGTCCCTTTCTTTCTTATTTCTACATATTCACCCACCTTTAACCCTTAAGAAACTGGGGCAGGCCTTGGAAAGCAGGCATATCTGGGAGCAATCCCAAATCATTGCTTTACAAGTTCACCTTTCTCTGCACTGCTTCCACAAACATGTAATATTGAAACAAAACAACCCAGTGAACAGGGGTACTACTCTCACCCTTAGAAAAATGAAAGGCCATAAATAGGATGCAAGATAGAAGGAGAGTGGTTTCAGTTCACCACTTAAAAGTTCCACAACACAATTGACTTTGCTGTCTGTTGCCAAGCAACTGAGTCAACTTTTCTCTTTTTATTACAGAAGTTTTCAAACATACAGAAAGTTAGGGAAATGAATATCCAATTGTTACCTGGTTTTAACAACTTTAACAATTTACCAGATACTCATCTATTTTTTTCTGTTATTTTATCAATTATAAATATTTTACCCTTAAGTAATTCAGTATATCTCCAAAAATAAGAGTGTTTTCCATCATAACCATAATAGCAGTACCACGACTAACAAAATCAAAATAATTATCTTCTGTCATCTCATGAATACTGTTTACATTAAAATTTCCTTGGGTTATTAGTGTTACACAATGAGAAGTGATACCAGCTATATCAAAGCTAAAAGCCTGGTGACACACTTCACTCTTCTTGCCAAAGTAGATATAATCTCATCTTCGTTTTCAGTTAAAGTATGACACTGCATAATCACATGTGAAGATACGTCTACCTTCCATCTGACCACAAATACAATGTTAAGCAGCTACAAAACTTAAGTAATGAAGTAAAGAAATGGGGAGGAGGAGAATGGTAGGACTCAGTATGGGACTTGGGCATGCTGAGCACTCTAAAGTGAGAGGTAGTGGAAGAGTCTTGGAAGCAGTCACTTTCTGACCTTCTCCTGCCCTTGTTTGTCCTGCTCCCATTTTTCTTCCCTGGTAAGCCACAGAAATGAAGAGTTCCTCATTCCAAAGACGTATCATAAAACCTAGAATCCGTGTCTCACACCCAGCCATAAAACCTAGAAACATTACTATAAACTCCCCCACCATGCTGTCTTTCTCTTGTAAGAGCCGGTACGAATGAAATTCTCTACCTTATCTGATGGTTGTTCATAATGCCTTCTTCATTTTGGAAGGGGTCCTACACTATACCAAGGAGGAAGGAATGCCACTCAGAAATGTCCAGTAGAGTGGCCCTGAAGCAAGGCCAGCAGATTTCTGTAGCTGCTGGTTTCAAATGGAAGCCTAAAGAGAATTCTTTCTGTGGTCTGATGGCCATTTCAGAACTTTGGAAATGTAATGGTCAATTCATCAGAAAGAAATAGCAGGTGAGTATGGCGGACTTTGGGGGGCCTGAAGGAGAGAAACCCTGGTGTGTCGGGACCTGCACTGTGTGGTTGACTCAGGGTGCCGGGAGAACAAGGAGCTCCACCCCTCTCTGGGGGCAGCTGTGATCCTGCTGGTGGGCAGGCTGAGAATCAGACATCTCATGTCGTCCTGTCCCATGTCCCCCCCGCCCAGCAAGTGGGAGCCAGTTAACTACACATCTTGTGAAAAAATTGGCTATGGTATTTAGTATGAGCTCCCCATAGGCAAAAATATGGACAACCATTTGGAAGAAAACAAGAGACAATATGACAGATAGTGAAGATCCCTGGTTGTATAGCTTTGAAATTTATGCTTTCTTAGATCCTGTTCTGTTATAGTTTGTTGTGTTTAATTTTACCCCCCTTAAAATAAAATTATATATGTATATATAAAAGAGGGGAAAAGAAAGTGCTCTAAAGGATATAACTGCATGTATGTTTAAGTGTGTAAGATAGATGACCACATTACTGTTTTTGTTAGATTGTTGAGCAGAACTGTTAACAGTCTCACTGTTTGAATGTCTACTTTGTGTGCTTGAATTTTGTAACTTGAACAACTATTTCCAATGATGACAGTATGTAACCTATCAAGTGGCGATTTCTTAGTGTTTTTGTTTTTGTTTTGTTGTTGTTCTTGTGGTTCTTTTATTTTTTGCCTTTGGAATTCTGTATTGTTGCTACCCTTTTTCTGTTTTGGTTGTTTTCTTTTTTGTTTTTTCTCTTTAAATAAAAAAAAAAAAAGAAAGAAATGTCCAGTAGAATCTGGGCAAGCTTTGCTGGGCTTTATTTACCCTTTGTGAAAGTTACACCCTTTTAATCCAATCACATTTTCACAGGGCTGTCCCAACGTTTATCACTTATCATGAGCATAACCACGATCCTTAGGAAGACAGGAATCGCACCTCTCCATGTAAGAATAGCCAATGTCTTGAAGAAAAAGTGGCACAGATAATTTTCTTGACACAAGATTATTATGTTGTTTAATTAGTTTCTCTTCTGAATCATTCCACTCAGCCTGGAAAAATTCCTCAGATTGCACTATTCTTTCAACATAAAATATTAAAAAGCCTTTTGTTTCATTGTCCTCTTCGTTAAATTGTCCCTTTAACATGAAAAATGTAGACAAAACAGTTGATCCTTGCCTGCTGTCTTACTCTCCATTTCTAACCCCTCTCTATAGTCTGATTTTCCTGTTTCCTTCATTGCGACTGCCTGATTGAAGGTCACCACTTTTCTGTGTCCATGTGACAGTGAGGTCATAGCTCCAGCCTTTGCTGTGAACTCAGGCCCAACAGATAAGTAGTCTGTACCTACCCAGGGGCCCTCCCAGAAGCTCTTGTATTAGGCTTCTTCCTGGTAAATTACTCAGTGATGGGAATGTTATCTGCATGCAGAAGACTTGTACATCTGAAAAACTCAAAACTTACAGTTACTTAATTTTCTCTTCAGTCAAAATCCAGCTATGTGTAAATGGAAAGCAAACAATTCCTCTGAGCAGGGTATTGGCTAATTCTAGGCTAAGTCTCTTCTCTAGGATGGGTAGATGCCTTTCACACAGAAAGTGCCATATTCTAGGGTTATAAAGGGTTTGCAGTGAGGGAAGCAGGTTCTGGAGTCACACAGCCTAGGTTTGAATCAAACTTAGAAGCTGTGTAATAAATGCTTTATATACTGGAACCTCAATTTGCATTTCTTTGAAGTGCAGATAACAACACAACAAACCTCTTGGATTGTGAGTTATGTGAATAAATATATAAATGAAAGGCTGAGTGAATATTATTATTATTTAGTACCTACTAAATAATAAGCATTAAACACATTTAAATTATTGCTAACTGTGTGTGACCTAAAGATTCAGTCATGAAAAATGGTTGCTTCTAAGATATCTCCTATTTATTAGTGGCAAAACTAGCTGGGATAAGTGTTCCTTGGCGTATCATACTGTTTCTTTGGATTTCTGTCTTTTAAAGTTCAGTTACTGTCCAGTTTATCATAGAACCTTTATCCTGTATAACAGAGAAAGTACACAAAATGTTGTTAACACCAGTGGTTACTTTTGTAAACCGATGATTCATGCTAATTAAACCTGCAACCCAGGAGAATAAAATTAGCTTGTTTCAACATTTACTTTTGTTCAGTAATTACAGTTCAAGGTTATGCGAGTACCATGTTAGCATAATTTTCCCAGTGAGACAGACACTGCATATCACAGATTTTAAACAACAGACACTGTGATATAAATCCAGGTGTTTGCTGAGTAAGGGCCCTCAAGACTGCATCAGCAAGTCTCACCAACCTCGGGTGCGAGCGTCATTTCTTTCTGTACCTAGTGCAGCTTGTGGGGGAAAGTACTGAGATCATTTCAGCTTGCTAGAGTTGCTGGATTTGCAGGAAGATGAGATTTTAAAAATAGAAGCCAAACATGGCTGGAGTTTATGTCAGCTGCTTATGTTCAAGGAGCAATCTGCTCCTCCATGGTGACAGTAAGCATTCCATTGAATGTTCTAAATTTTCATAAACCTGTTCAGAACTCCTTTGCTTTGCAAACTTCTGATTCATTATGTCTCAAAGCTGTGTCTTTATCACATTTTCTTTGCTGGTTTTCACGAGCGAGGAATCACTTACTTGGAACTCACAATGCTCTGGTGCAGTACTAAGTCATTTACACAACTTAGATCTCTGAGCGTTTTCATATTTTTCTAGGGTAAATCTCCATTTGTATAGAGACAGCTTAGGGGGGCAAAAAGTATCTAGGAAGAGATGATGAAGTATCTAGGTCTCTGTAGTTTAAATCAGACTTAAATGTCAAATCATCAATACACGTAAGAGGTTTAAGAGGCTGGGAGGAGGGTCACAGAAATGAGACACATTTTCATGGTAATAATTTGGGTTTGCTTGAGTTGACTACTCTGAGTTTCAGAGACAAAATGAATTTGATAATTACATAAACTGTAAAATGAAAATCATTTATCTTTAGGAGTGCGTGGCTAGAATTAAGGTTCAAAGATTTTTTTCAAATAGTTTTTTTTGTTGTTCAGTAGGTCAGGTAAAAGAGAGGGCAGGTGGGCATTCAAGGTGAATTATCAGAGTCTGATGGAGTTCTAGGCAATTCTGAGGTTAGATGTTCAGAGTGTACAGAACACAAAAATTCTGAGCTCTGTACTGTGCACTTCTTAGGAAGTCTCCACCCTCTGGCATCAATGAGAAGTCAGCAGGTGGAGATAAGATTTATGTGCGATGCCCTTTGAAAGAACTGGCACAAAGTGGCAGCCTCCTCAACACTAAGCTCAGTTCTTTAAGCAGTTTATCCACTGTCAGCAAAACACTCACTGAACACATTCTCTTTCTTGGAACTGACCGTTACATCAAGAAAATTTTTATTCCCCAAATTAAGGCTCATTTTGCCAAAATAAGAAAAGTTTTACTTATCCAAAGCATTTTGGGTAATTTTAGAATTTAGAGTAAATGGCTTCTTATTTAGTTCTGATACAAACTTTAAGTGGTATTTAGCTTGTAACAAAGTTTTATGAAGTTACTGTTTCTCACATGAGAGATTTCATGGTAATCTGGTACAGATGATGGAAAGGTTCTCTGAGTTGTGATTTCTTATAACTGCTAAGTCTGACCACTTTATAGGATATGAATGAATCCAACTGCTCGGTGTGGTTGCCCAGGTTGTGCACTGCCCAACTCCAAGAGTGTCCATCTCCGAAGGCCGCAAAGTGACAAGAACTGCTGGGAACAGGATAGTGTGGAAGCTCTGACTAAAAAGATTTCCTGCCACCTAGCCAGAAAACAAAGACAGACTTGAAAAAATGAAGAGGGTAAGTCACTAAGATACAGGTGCCAACTTGTGCCCAAATGGCCAAGTTTGAGCACTAGCACAAATAAAGACATTAACATGCACTATAAATTCCCTGAGTGACATTAGATCCCAAAAGCCATGCTAATCACAACAGGTAAATAAATAAATGGAGAAGTGAGGGCTCTCCCTTACAGCAGAACAGCAGAACAAAGATTAACAAATATAACTCTTATGATGGAGCTGAAGTAGAAGAGCACTGTTTTGCCATCTTTACAATAAAAAATTGACAGAAGTCACTGATAATGCTCAATCAGGGTGGGCTGGAAGGGCAGGAAAGTTTAGAAGAGGAACATGACAGAAGTACCCTTTCTCAACTATCCTGGTAACAGTGATTACACAACAAAGAAATTAGACAGTGCAAGCAAATGATCAAAGCTGTCATCATCAATAAGGGGCAAGCAGACATCCCTCACTTGCGATGTGACTCCTGAGAAGGACACAGCGTCACATACACAGCAACCCAGACCCAAATGCATAGCCAGAACCTAACCACAAGTAGCAGGGAAACCCAAATTGAGAGCCACTCTGTAAAGGCATCTGCAGTATTCTTCAAAAACACCTGTATCGCAAAACCTAAAGACTGCAAAGCCGGCCCAGAGAAAAAGCAGGCAAAGGAGACAGGACAAGGGAACACAGGAAGTGGTCGTGGACTGGTTGCTGTCCTGGAGGGAAAATGTGCAATAAAGGACATACTGGCACCGCTGACAACATGGGAACACGGACTGCAGATTAAAGTATTGAGTGTCCTGGATTTGCTCGCAGCTTTGTGGTTACATAAGAGGATATCCTTGTTCTTAGGAGATACCAAGGGAAGTATTAGGGATGTTGTGTACTCTCAAATAATCTAGAATAAAATGCACATATGTCTGCGTGTACTTGGCGGGTGCATAAAATCAAACATGGCAAAAGATGTTAAAAATGGGCAAAACTGTATTAAATTATGGAGAATATTGTTGTATCCTCAAAATGCAAAGCTTAAACCTCCCAAAAAACAAACCAGCAAAAAAAAACAGTAGCCAAAATAATTTTGAAGAGTGTCAATGTTCAGCTGACTTCAACAAGTAGAAAAGAATTCAACTTGTATGAAATTAACAGCGCAAGATAAAAAAATTAAATCCTTAAAAACACTTTGTTAGTAACATCATGAAGATTATCACCATGAATTAACATCTGTGAGTGCTTAGTAAATGCTAAGCACTCTGAAAGATGTTACAATTGCATTACTTCTAACATTCCTGGGTACCTTAGGAGAAAGGCACTATAACTAGCTCCATTTTTCACAAGAGGGAACTAAGATTTAGAGGGCTCTAGTGACTTGCCCAAAGTAATAGAGACATAATAGAGACAGTGAATGACTGAACCAGAAGTTCAACTAAGTTTTTTTTTTTAATAAAGGTGGTAGGTTCTACTACTACAATTTAATATATTTGACTATTACCTATTTGTTAATTTTTTTCAAAGAATGAACAATTAATCTCAATCTAGATGAAATTCTGACAAGTCAGTAATATATACGCCGATGAAGGTTTTCCTCTACTAATTAAAATAAGAGCACAAATAAACTAGAGACATAAAATGATATTTTTGGTTTCCACAATATACTTTGTGCTTTCTTTAGTCCAAAACTCATAAGTATGAAACAAAACACACGCTATTAGAAGCTGGCTCAGTAGTTCCTGCTACTTAGGAGATCACTGCAGGAGAACTGAGCCCAGGATTTCAAGACCACCCTGAGCAATAGTGTAAGACCTGCTTTCAAAAAACCCCCAAACAACAAAAACATAAACACACTCTACACTGATGGTATCAATACATGAGTCTCAATCTTACAATGGGATCATAACACGTGGCTCTCTGATTTATCTGTTAGCCTGCTACATTTTTTAAAAACTGGAAAATCATTAATTTTTTTCTTTGTAAAGCATGTTTGTTGGTGCTATCTTAAGGGGTGAGGTCCCAAAATAAAATGATCCACAAAATCTATTTATATCTCAAAATTTCTACCTAAGGTTCTTGCTGAAGAAATGATTGAAGACAGCTCAGGAAATTTAGGCTGACATTCATGACAACCACGCATTCTATTTTGCCTAATGGCAAATGATGTTATAAATCATTTGGTCTTATTTCAAGTTTTTCTTTCTTTAATTTTTTTCTCTTTTTTACTGTAAAGTGATTTGATTTTTCAGTGTCTATATTCATTTTAGTCTTGGCACATCAATTTCATTTAAAAAGAGTAGCGCATGTATCATTTGCAACCTGAAGCCTGGTTTCCCAGTTAAGTGTACCACCATCTTCCTTTCAAATAAAGCCTAAGCTTCAGAAAGTGACTTATCTTTCTTTCCGGTGGAAGCTGGATGGCTGTTACTACAAAAACAAAAATACTATTATTACAAAAATAAAAACCACTTTAACAAACATTTGTCTTCTTGCCCATACCCAATCTTGGTTACATTTTTAACCACAAGTAAGATTTAAAAATTCTGATGCCAGGCCAATTAAACCAAAACTTCTGGAGCCAGGATCCAGCAATCAACTTATTAAAATTCCCTAGGTTATTCCAATGCACAGCCATGCTGGAGGTCCCTATATCGAGTATCCATACACATAAAAGAAGTATACTGTTTATATAAAGGATGCACAGTGTTTTTTAGAATTGGCCTAATTTGTTAAAAAGTATATAGTACAATTTTTCAGTGATGGAAGGTATGTGTATGCACAGGAAGAGATAAATTAATAAAATGTAATGATATGTGTCAAACAAATGTGACCCCCAGTAAGTACAACAGGAGACAATGGGGCATTTTCTACCGGGGCAGAAGTGGACCTCTGTACTCTTCTGATCCAACTACAGATTCTGAGAAGTAGCATGGGGGTGGGGCGAGGCCATTTCAGAGAGGCGATGGTATTAACAGAAGAGTGGCTGGTATACTCAGGAAACAGTGAGGTCTCTCACAGTGAGGAAGGTTTTCTCCTCAGAGTAGAAACTTAGAACTCTGGGGGACCCTAAATAAAAAGGCAAAGAATCTAGTGGCAGTAGAGGGTCTCTAAAGAGATTTGAGGAAATGATCAAACAAAAACTTTCCTTTGTGGAGACTGATTCTACACAGCTATTCATAGTGGTTTTGTGAGGGGAAGGCTAAAACCTATTCTACTAATAGAAGGATAGAGCAGATTAGTGAAAATTGTTTAAGTGAGAAAGCAATGTAGCAATTTATCCTTCTTTTCAGTTTTCCACAAAGGCAGAAACTAGAGTCAGACTGTGAGTAATGCAGCTCTCACCTGCTGCAGAACCACAGAGAGAAGAGACTGACAGCCTGTCCCATTCTCTGCCCCTGTGCCAACTGCTCCCCTTTGCCTGGCTCCTCACCCTGCAGCCCCCAAACAGCTAAATGTGTCCTGTTTCCACGAAGGCTACTCAGAGTGTTAGGAAATATAATTCTAGAAGACAATGTTTTAGCACAGAGAAATTCTCTTATTATTGAATAAGGAGTTTTGAGAAGGAAGATCAGTGATCCACGGGTCAGATCAGGAATTAAAGACTCCTAGAAATCAGAAAGGCTACCCAAGCATCATTCCCTCATTAAACACTTACTGAACAAATTCCACAGGCTACTGTTCCAGACTGTGGGAGTACAGTAGGTCCTTATCTGAATAGACAACTTGGTGAGCGTTACAGAAGGTCAATCAAAAACTTCATGGTAGTCTAGAGCTATATAATGAACAGTTCATTGATTAAAATACCTTGCAATTTGGCTTTTAGAAAACTGAACAATGGAAGAAAAAGTTAAGATCTTTTATATAATGAACCATAAGCACCAGAAAAAAGTAAGGTAATGTTTTTTTTTTAACTGCATTATTTGAAAGCTACCCCCACTGAAAGTTCATTCAATCTGCTATACACAGTACATCCCACATTCAGTGCTGGCCACAGAATGTGCTCAATAAAAACGGTAAATGGCACTAATGAGGTGAGAGGGCAGTGATGTTCACTTAACTAGAACAGCGGGGGCATTGCGCAGTGTTCCACAAGCCTATTTGAGAAGAGGAACATGTTGCACAAGCCTATGAACTTCAAGCCAATACTGCTAAAACCAAATCACAATGCCTGCTTGTGCAACAGCACCTGGTGAAATCATTACACAACAGTCATTCACAAAAGCACTGATGATGCTGTACACAGGGTGACTCAGGACACGAGTATGTGAAGCTCAAAGGTTGGCTACACACAGTGATTTTAATTCTAAGACTACATAGAAGTTCTTTGCCTTTGTAAACTTTCATTTTATAAATACCAAGCTGCATTAATTAGAAACATCAATCACAAGGTTAATCTGAGATTTCACTGATACCATAACTACACAAGTATCTGACCCTTCCCTTTCTAAACCACTACACTGTCTCGTTCAATGGTGAAACTTTTAGAGCTTTCAATGATACCAACAGTGCAGTGTGGCACATGTGCCATAGGTTTGCCACCACTGGCCTAGTTTATGGATAATTCCTATTTTCTCATGTGAAAGAAAAATTCAACACTTCAAGTGCCCTTCTCCGCCTTATCTTGCCGCTTGAGAAGACTCTTACCTGCGTAATGTACCGGGATCTCTATCTTTGGCCCAATGACATAGTGGCCCTCTTCCAGACTATGGGCAGTGATGGTGGTCCACTGACGACATGAATGAATCAGAAGGTAATCATTTTCCCGCAATCCTTCTATGCATTCTCCTGAAAAATACAATTTTATTAATGAAACTTAGGATTCACATTTCCTTAGTTATAACTTCAATAGTATAGAAGTTGACAATTTATCCCAAGATTAGATAAATAAAGTTCACCTCTGAGTTGGCGAAAAAATGAAAATATTCCATTTTGAGCTAAAAGCTGTATACAGGTACTCCTTGTTTAACGACCTACCTGTTTAACAACTGTCTAGATTTCCTACCAAGGAGCACTTTTCTGACTTAAGACTCAACTTTGTTTTTTGTATGGTTCTGTGTATCTTGTTGGTAGAGCCTCAGTCTTTTTTTGATACAGTATACCTTGTTTATATGGTACTATAATTTTTACTGATTGTACTCTTCAGTACTGTACTACAGTTTTATATTGTTACATATTGCAGTACTGCATGTAAGAGTTATGCAAATAAGACCAAAATCTTAAGTTGGAATTTCTTTTAACCTGAGTATTTTTGTTGTGAATATTGCAATGTACATACTGTATACAATTCTTCATTTAGAGACCAAGTCTTAGGCATAAACTCAGTCATTAGACAAGGAGTATCTGTACAGAGTTCCATAAAAATGTTTCCCACTTATTTGGCATAGCAATATTATTTTAAACACTTCATTATACCTAAATTATTAATTTCAGTTATATTTTAGTATTGTCTATAATACATTAGAACAGTTTAGATGCATTGTCTATATTATTTCATATAATAAGATAACTTTATGAAGTAAATATTGCTTCTTTTTTACAACTGAGAAAAATAAAGGTTGAGAATGTTAGGTAACATATATAAACCCACAGATGGGAATTCAAATCTAGGTCAGACTGGTTCCAAAGTTTATACTCTTAATCACTAAAATAAAGCTATCAAAAATTAATGGTAAACTTATGTCTCTGTTGAAAGAGTACTTGATATTAAATGTCTATATTTGCTTTTCAATTTAAGTTTACCAGTTTCTCTGGCCTCCTATAAAACCTCCCAGTCAATTAAGCATAATGTAACTTTATAGCATACAAACAAAATTATTTTTCATTTTGATATTTTCTAATACTTTCATAGCCTTTGAACCAATGACAAACTATTTTAAAAGACAAATCCATTCCCTTAAACATAAACGATGTTTTTCAGATGCTGATGTAATCCATCCCATTTAGCCATTTAAACCCTCAATAAAAATATTTGAAAAAGAATTATCCTATTATACAGAAAACAGCCTTCCTTATTTGTGATGCTAACTTTATTATAATTAAAAATTACTAGTGATATAACTGTGTTTTTAAATGACATTTATAAATCTCTCTGAAATTTAAAGATGTAGGACTTTTCCAATCAATAGAAAAGGCAATAACGATCAACTCTGCTATCCCAACCATAAACCATCCAATTTGTTTCCAAACCAACAATGCAATGAACTTTAAAAGTCTTAACACAGGAATATTTTATCTTTGTAGTAGAAAATAAAAGAATTAAAAGCTTTATTTTGGCGGAGTAGAGAGTAGGGGCTGGGGTGGACAAATTTAAGGGGACAAATTTAAGGGCACGTTTAACAGCAGGGGTGGCGGAATAGGAATCTAATTTAGAAGGGGAAAGTTTCCAAAGCAGAAACTGTCCTTCAAGACTTTCCATGGAGACCTTTGCTGGGGGCCAATGGTACTTGGGAGCCCGTTGTATCCCTCGAGCATGTTACTCCCTGAAGGAAAGGTCTAGAACTCCTTCTCCAAAGAAGAAATCACACAGCTCTCTGCTGAGCCCCCCACCAGGAGGAGCACACACAGCCGGCAGAGGAGTCTCAAGTGCCAGGGTGCACAGGTGGGTGCTGTGCCATCCAGCACTGTGCAGTCTTGGGTAGGGCCTTCCTTTTCCCCTGTAGCATGGAGTAGCCACAGTACCTGTGTTTCACAGGATGGTTATGAAAACAGTGATAAGGAGCGGAAAGCGTAGAAGACCAAGTCTGGCATTTTGGGAGTGATCAGGATCACTCCCAATTATTATTAACTCTATTGTGGATTATTAACTCTATTGTGTGCATTTTCCCTAAAACTTAACCCTTACATAAACATTTGTGAGTCAGGTCATGTTATCCTTTAACAGGTACGGAAATGACCTTCAGACCAGTCCGGAAACTTGTTTGGAGTGACAGAAACTAACTTCAGGGTCTCCCTACATTTCTCCCTAATCTTCCTATCACACTGTTCTTTACCTCGAAAACCAGGGATAATAACCCGAGAAACATGGAGAAGCTGACCTTCAGCCTCAAGTTTCACTCATTCACTCAACCAGCAACTGAGCAGGGTTCTGAGCACTAAGGACACTGCAAAGAACACAACAACACTCTGCATCCAGCAGGGAGGAGACACCATAGGAGCTGCAAGGATGGGTAAATACATTATGAATTAGAAGGTGCGAGGTGCTGTGGGAAAGAAAGAGCACAGGTGAGAGGATCACAAATGTATGAGAAGGGAGTCTGCATGTTTCTTATTTTAAAAATATGTATTTGCTTATCTAACAAACATTTATTGAGTATCTTTTATCAGCAGGCAATGGGGGAGTAGGCCAAAAAAAAGGAGACTTGGTTCCAGCATTCAAAGTCTGTGCTCAGATGCAGTTTTATGGATGGCTGGGCAAGACCCACACTGCGCAAGAAAGACTTCAAGCACATGGACAGGGACTTCATAGCTGGGAACATAAGAAAAATGATAAAGGGAAATACTGCATTTGGGTTACTTCTGCCCTGATGAATGAGTTGGGCTTAGACAAAAAGGAGGCAGTGGGGAGCCATGGAGGGATACAGGAATGACCAAAATCTGTTCTAGAAAAATTAATCTGGCGGTATTAGAAAAGATGGATAAGAGCAAAGAGAAACCAGAGCCACGAGGCATATGGAAGATACTCAAGGGTAGAATATACTGCCAGTCAGGGAAAAAAGAAAAACATCATTTTCTGCAACTAAATTGTTATATCATAAAAACTGTTTTAATTTTATTCCACAGTGGGCTCTAAACAGGGAGCCAAGAAACAACTGCAATCAAGTTAATCAAAATGAAAATTTAATATTAAATCCTACAGCTTGCTGGTGTAGTAAACACTCTGGCAAGAGGATTCAGAATGATATTCACAGCCATCAAGTAGTAAGAAACCAATGCCTATTTTTGAGTGTATGCCTTTTTCATTTTTTTTTAAATGGCTGAACTGTGTGCCTGCTTTAGGCAAAATAAAGTTTCACAAAAATATCTAGAAATAAAACTTAATATAATTACTTAAAGTATCCTAGGGTAGATCACTGATGAGATGCTATATTAAAGAAATTCATAAAGTAAACAACTTTTGGTGATATAATTATCCTGTTGCTTAACTACTATGTATAACATACTAAAATTTATATATTTAGCTAGTGATGTAGTAAGAAAGAATTCTAAAAGAATGTGGTGTTAAATTTCAAAACAATACGCTATCCTAAAATTTCTCCATGTGCTTCTAGGACATTTTATTTGCCTGGTTTTTGCCTTGTTCCCTTCAACATTTAATCTTACATACCTGTTAATCTTTTAACACTAGAATAATGAAGTAAATCTGCTTTGAAAATATATTAAATTTAAAAACCCAAAGTAAGTATTTATAAGCTGGATATGCACACACGGAAACTCTCCTTGCTGTCCTTTTGCTTCTAGGCCAATACATTCTCTTGAGTCATCTTTCTCCTTGTCTTGGCATTTCCCCTTCACTGTAGTGGTTAAGGCTCTATCTTCACTAGCTCTCTCCTTTACATTTGTCATGGTTAACCTTGGTTGTCAACTTGATTGGCTTAAGAGCAGCACAGGAGATCAGAAAAGCACACGCCTGGATATGTCTGGTTGGGTCATATGGATGTGACCTGGGCACCCTTCTCCGGTCCCTTCCTCTCTGGCCTCTCCACTGCTCTCTCTCTCTTTGGGATGCTTGAGTTTCTCCACCACATCCTTCCAACACACCATTTCTACCTAGGAGCCAGCCAGCCACAGAGTGAAACCTCTGAAAATGTGAGCCAAAATAAACCTCTCCTTTAAATTGTGAGCGCCAGCTATTTTATCCTAGGGTAGCTGACCAATATGACAATCTTAAACATTTTGAAGAGTTTAAATTCCTTATAGACAACCTCACAATCCATGTTTGCACTTGCTAATTGCCTTTCTAGGCTTTATTTTCTACACATCTCTAACTGGATGCCCTTCTACCACTCATTACTCACACTTTCATAAAACACACATACTTATTGAACCAACCATCATCTAGGAATTGCCAAGACATACTGAACCAAGTACCTGCCCTCACAGAGCTAACCTCTTGCTTTTCCACCTGGATTTTCACTCTTCCATTAATTAAAATACTGCCAAAGATAAAACATTTTAAAATATTGTATGTGGCTCTTCTGCTGACCTTCCTTCAAGGCTTCCTATCCAACCTTTGGCTCAATACTAAAAGCCTCATGATCTAATTCTAAAGCATCTAACATTTCATGAATGTGTTTCTGATCCTGGTCCTAATCCTAACTATACTCATTTAAGCAGCAGTGACTTCACAGCTTTGCTTATACTGTGTGTTGAATTTGTATATTTATTTTAAAACTATGAGCACAAGGAATTTTACCTAGCTTCTTAATGTTTATTATTATGTAAATAAAATTGTAAGAAAAATTATTTAAAATTGATTATTAAGACAATTTTAATGATTTAAAAATTGGTCTAGCAGCTAGGGATTTAGCTCAGCAGCATAAGTGCCTGTCTGGCAAACATGAGGTCATGAGTTTGATCATAGATACCAAAAAAAAAAAAAAAAAAAGGTCTATTCATTAATCAAGTAATGTGCACATGAGCTAGGAAACAAACACTCCAGGACCATACATGCTACTGGAAGAGAACTTTAGTGTCCACAGCCAAGCAATACAGCAGTGCAAACTCACTGCCTTATGGTTTTGTTATGCTTTAAAAAAATACCCTAATATAACAATCTTTATTTACAGTATTTCCCACCCCCTAATGGTGAATGTATTTTATGCTGTTTGTAGGTATATATTACTTTTTCCAGCATTAGAGATGAATATATATAAATTACAGCATAATTGTATCCTATGTTAATTACTTAAAATGCTTTTGAATCAGTTCAAGCAGTTATGTACAACATCATAGTAGAATCCAAGTCTCTATTAAATGCATTTTTATTTTTAAACATGAAGACCAAGTGCAGGTTGAACATCCCTAATCTAAAATTCTGTAATCAGAAATGCCCCAACATCCAAAACTTTTTGAATGTCAACATGCTGTCACACATGGAAGATTTCAGACTTCACCTCATGTGAGACATAATAAAAATGTAGGGACACTAAAAACATCATATAAAATTACTTTCAGGCTATGTGTACAAGGTGTATATGAAATGTAAGTGAATTTTGTGTTTAGATTTGGATCCCACCCAAGATATATTTGCAAATATTCCAAAATCAGAAAAAAACTGGAACTCTGAAACACTGCTGGTGAGAAGCATTTCGGATGAAGGATATTTAATTCATGTAAGGCTACTTGGATTATTAAATATGTGTGATATTAAAGCTGTTAGCTGGCTGCTGACAGGTTCTCTCTCAGTGATGGAATAAATCTACAGAATAAGAGATACAAATCTATGTTGCTTTTACTTTTGCATTCTCATATCACATAGAACAATGACAGTTAACAGTACAAGAGAAAAGAAAAAGGCAGTCATATGTGAGTTTGGATAATTCTCCAAATTGTGTCCTGATTGCGTCAGCAGTAAATTAAAGTTTTTTATTCTGTGCATTTGTATTACTTTGTTCTTGGAGTTACAGTTCACACTAGAGTAACAGGCTCAGTTAACAACTTGGAGCTGCATCATACAGAAGGTGCTTGTTTTTCATCCTTTCAATTCCTCGAATACCAGACTTTGCATAACTAACACGGTCTCTCTGGCTTGAACCACTGGTGGTACATGTATCACCGTCCCGTCAGGTGACTTGTGCCACACAATGGGACTGTCCGATGCCTCCTGATGGGACAGTCGTGCATGTACCACCAGTGTCTCTGAGCCACCCAGGAGAGAGACACGTTAACAGCCCCATGGTTAACATGCTAATACACAGCTTTATATTGCTGATGAGAATGTGATTTTGCTCTAGTTTTCATCTGTTAGGAACATAAACTGGTCTTTATGTCTAGCTAAAACTATCAACAAGTAAAATAATGCCTTTCTATGCTGGTCCTATTACAAATCTAATAGTTGTGGTTATCTCATTTTCCCAATGTCAGAAGGGAAGCTGACCAAGTGAAAATACTGCATTTGCTCTTCCTCAATTAATAGGGTTTCATTTTAGTTATGTGTTTACTTGACCTTACAATCCTTTTCATGGAGGAAGGAAACTGACAGTCATTTAAATACTCAAAACCAGTACATTTCTCTTCTAACTTAAACTCTGAAAAATACCTTTAGGCAGGGCCTGATCACAGAACGAATTCCCTCTGCTTTCCTGGTGCACGGAGACCAGTGCCTCAGAGCCCTTGCAGTTAGCCTTGCTCATCACTAAGTTCTGCCCAATGATGTGTGAGCAGAAATGACACTTCTGTCCTGGCCTCACCCATGAAGCAGCTCACAGGCTCCTTTGTGCTCTTCTCTCTGCCAAAAACTAAATACTGACTCCCAGGAACACTTTGGACCAGCTGAAGACAAAACAGCTGCCAGCAGTACTGGTTCCTTAATTAATACCTAGTGAAACAAACCACCTACCACGACTACACACTGTGCTGCTGGGTGATACTATGCAGGTGACATGTCACTGTTTTCCTTTTTTAAGCTGTTAACCCACCTGACTAAAGCAATTATGTATCTGATCTTCAGCACCAACAAAATCTCCTGATTATTATGGTCTCAAAGTTTCTGTGGTAGAGACAATTCCAAGTATTCTTCATAAATACAAATTTTCCTTTGCTCTGCAAAGGTAGCTTAGGCTCAAAAAATTCCTTTTCTTATTCTTTTAGTTGCATTTCATTCTACAAATTGAGGAATATAATTAAATGCTTTTGACTTAGCATCCTCAAACATTTTCAGTGGATGAGGTCCTAATGGCTTCACGGTCTCCCAGGCAAACAAGAATAGAATGTGGCATTGTGATACTATTTGCCTGTCCCAAAGGGCTACAATCCAAATGACTCAATATGAAAGGGTATGGGTAGGGGAGGAGATGAAGAGGTGATGTCATATCAAACTGCTACAGAAAAGTGAAAGAAGAAACACAAAATCAGAAAACTAAATTGTCTGTCACAAAAAGGCAGTAGGGTGTTCCAAACAGGAAAGAACACAGAGAGAGGAGAGCACTAAAAGAAGCAACTAATTGGCAACCAAGTTAAGAGGAAGAAATTATAAAGTGATCAGGAAGGATGTGGTTACAGGAAATCATTAAAGTACAGGTAATAACTTGAAATCAATATGAACTGAAGAAACCAAAGTTCTAGGAATAAGAGAAGAAATTGCTTTTAGCTTAATGGAGGATGTATTATGACAAAGTGTAGGATGGAAGAGGAAAGAACAGACATGGTATCAATCAAACATAGCTACTGCATCTGAGGCTACTTGATAGGTGCTTCCCAGAGTATCAGATAAGTGAAAAGACAAAATTTCTGGCACAGATAACATGGAGATAGATAGATAGATAGATAGATAGATAGATAATCACTGTCCTAAATCTGTGAGGATAAATAATTTTACTATCCTAAAAGTCACTAATGGGCCTGCCTTTCCACACTCATCGACTTCAACACTACACACATTTGAAGGTACCATTATTATGCGAATACTAAGACATATCCAGTGGTATGTCAGCAAAGTCTCGGAAAAAATGGTAACGTCTGTAGTCAACAATAGTACCAGTTAAGCTTAGCCGCTGTCCTGCTCTTATCACTTCCAACTATGAGAACATATCTAAATGACTCAGGGCTAACTGTCCCTTGTATATGACAAGAGGACCTGGCAACCCTGAGGAAAACAGTTCTGAACCCAGGCTGTATATTCACTACGATCATCTGGAGACTTGTAAAAATTCCAGAGGTGTGTGTGTGGTGGTTCAATGTTGGAACAATGAAATCAGAATCTTTTGTGGTGGGGCTCAGGAACCTACATGTCCTAGAATCTCTCAGGTGTACTGAAATGTAACCAGGGCTCAGAGGAAGGGCCCTGGAGAGACATAACCCCACAGGGTGACTCAGTTTTTGCATCTGATGTGAGAAGGGAGAGAGAATACATGTCAGGTGCTTAAAAATACTAGCCACACATTAACATTTCTCTCCATAAGCATGACTGCTGTGACTGTCTCCAAATATCTAGGTCACATCATCATCAGAGAAATTGAACTTGTAGAACATTTGTCTTGTTTTTCATTTTAAAGTAATTATAAATTATCTGTGTTGACATTTTGTGTGTGTATGTATGTGTGTGTGTATATATATATATATATATATATATATATAATTTCTTCAATAGACTGTGACCAATGAGACTGCAGCATTCTTAGGGGACCAAGAAATTTCCTTAACCCTTTCAAGGCTATAGTCAGTCACCTAGCTGGTATCAATAAACCTGATGACAACTGGACATTGTCATTTTTCACTATTCAGATCCTCCATATTCTTTATCATATGAAATGAAAGGTATTTTTCTTCCTTTGTCTTATATTTTGCAATTAAAAAAATAAACCTAATTCTATTTTATCAGAACTATGTGGTAGCTAAGCTTCATTGTATTGATGAAGGACACTGTGGGAGCTGCCTGGGAAATTGGTAAAGGTCACTTTTGAGTGTGGCTGTGTCTTTCATGTAGGTGCGACCTTGGGTACTATATATGGCCCCTGGCCCTTTCCTCTCTGACATGTTCCTCTGTCTACTTCCCATCTGCCATGAAATATACTGCTTTGCTCCACCACCCTTAGGTCATAATGTTTCTGCTTTGGAGCCAGCCAATCACGGATCGAATCCCTAAAACTGTGAGCCAAAATAAACTTTTTCTCTTTAAATTGTGTATGCCAGGTATTTGGTCCTAGAAATGAAACCTGATGAATGCACTGTCTTTGTATTTAAACCTTTTTTTTCCTAATAGGTTATTCTTTAAGACGAATAGCAAGTTTTTCATCAGGTAATTGTTAAATAGTTTTGTTGTTCTTGTTATGTTTTACTTTTACCTGGAGAGTGGCACAGATTGCTAGGTATTTAGTAATTGTCTCCTCTTATTAATGGATACATGCAGAATACTGTTTGCAGCCACCACAGAAGTTGGTATAAGTTATGGCCAATGGGAAGAGGAAGAAGTGATATGGATAACTTCCATGATTTTTTTAAAATAAAAATAACACTGTAAAAAGTTCACTGACGCTTACTGTTCAATGGTTTTTAATACAATCACAGAATTGTGTGATCATTAATACAATCTTACTTTTATAATTCCAAACAGAAATCATCTGTCTTTAGCAGTCATTCCCTAGTCCTATGCTATAACTTTGCATCTCCAGATAATTCCTATAAATGGAATTATAAAATATAAGGCCTTGTATCTATGACTCTTTTCATTTGTCATCATGTTTAAAACATTCATCTATGTTACAGCACATCAATACTTCACTATTGTTTTTTTAAAAAGGAAAAAAAAAATCAAGAAGCAAACAAACCAGAAAAACAACAAAAGCAAAATAACAACAAGAACAACAACAATTTTTCAACATAAGATGATAGAAATTTAACAATGGTTGTTACATAGCATACTGTTATCTTCGAAACAGTTGCTCAGGTTATCAGACACAGAAATAAAACAAAACAGTAAAACAGAACAAAACATTGAATTTCAAAAACAAGACAGAAGGAAATCCTCCATAGGTGCTATAATGTATAGCTCAGACTACCAGGTTTGGGCTAGCAAAGTCAATCAAACAATACAAGCATTAGGTTAACTTTTTTTTACTTCAGTTGCAATCATCTCAGCCTGAGTTCCTCCAAATCAGTCAGCTGCATATGGAGGCTCTTTTTGTCTCCCAGCCCACACACCGGCTGGCTCATGGGAAGATGTGGTTTGGATTTTTGATTCTCTTCCCATTCCCCATGGCTGCCCCTGACTCATAAGAATGTATGGTTTGGCTTCTTGATTCTCTTCCCCCTCTTCACTACTATTTATGGCCAAATAATATTCCATGATATAGATATAACATATTTGTTGCTCCATTCACTAGATAAAACATCTGAATTATTTAGCTTTGGCAGTCACTGAACAGTGCTCCCATTAATATTTGTATACAAGTTTTTGCATGAACATGTCTTCATATTTTTTTGAATATACATCTAGGGATTAAACTACTAGGTCATAGAGTAACTCTTACATTTAACTTTCCAAAGTATTATCAGTCTATTTTCCTAACTGGCTGTGCTACTTTACACTCATAAGCAGTGAAAAAGGGATGCATTTTCTCCATATACTTACACCCTTAGCAGCTATTGTCCATCTTTTTAATTATAGCTATCCTCGTATGTATGAAGTTGATTTTGATTTGCATTTTTCTGAAGCTTAGTAATGCGGAATATCTTTACATGTGCTATTGACCATTTCTATAATTTCTTCGCTAATTTTTAAATTCAAATTCTTTGCCCAGTTTTAAATTTGGTTATAGATTTTTACTGCTCAGTTTAAAAGTTTTTTATATTCTGGATACAAGCTCCTTATGAAATCCAGTAATATCTTGATTTACAAATGCTTCTGTTTGCAAACAGGTTCACAAACAAAAGTGTTTAGTAAAATTTTGCTTCTGTTCACAAACTCCACATTGGGTGACAAACGCAATCACAACCATCTTCACTAGAGAAACATAAATGCAATCGTGTTCCCCCAAATCAAAAAATAAATTAATTTTACTGGTAAATGGATACAACTTGAGACCACACTCATAAGTGAAATAAACCAGACTCACTTGTATAAACATTGCATTGCCTCCCTGGTATGAAAAACTGAAAGAGTAAATAAGGTCGAAAATGTACAATAGGTATTGTGAAATGGGAAGAAAATTTTCAAAAAGAAATATGAACTAAGATAAGAGAAAGAAGAAAGAACAGATAGGAAAAAGGAAAGAAAAATGCAAGACAGTTATACTATTAATGTCTCTTAGGGGGCTGGGGATTTAGCTCAGCGGCTTAAGCACCTGCGTGGCAAGCACAAGGTCATGAGTTCGATTCCTGGTGCCCAAAAAAAAAAAAAATATCTCTCAGTTCACTAAAAAGGAAGGTTGGTGCTAAGTACTGATAAATACTGATTGGAGAAATTTTTATGCCATATTTTGTACTCTAAACAACTACTTTAAAAACAACAACATGCAATATGTTAACAACTGTTATTCTCCTAGTTTTTTGTTAAGAAATTATTTTACCGTTTTCCATAAAATAAAATTAAATTCATAAGCCAACGTACCACTGTACATGATAATATATATATCTCTTATGTCAACTTTTACTTTCTTGATAATGTCCTTTGAAATATTAAATTTTTAAATTTTGATGAGGGTAAAATTTATTGTTTTGCTTCTGATGCAATATGTGAGAAACCACTGTCTAACTGAAGGTCAAGAATGATGCCTATATTTTATATTTCGTAGGCTTTATATTTAAGTGTGTAACTCATTTTAATTTTTGTACATGTTGTAGGTAAGGGTCAAACTGTAATCTTTTACATGTGGATATCCAAAAAGTCAAAGCAGTTCTGTTGAAAAGGTGCAATCCTTTCTTTTTTAATTTTATTTAAAGAGAAACAAAACAAAACAGAATAAAGGGTAGCAACAATACAGAATTCCAAGGAAAAAAGGAAAAGAACAACGACAAAAAATCCTAAGGAATTATTACTTGACAAATTACATACCGACTTCTTGGAAATAGTTGTTCAAATTACAAAGTTAAAGCATGTAAAGTAGACATTCAAACAATGAGACTGTTAACAGTTCTGCTCCACGATCTGACAAAAACAGCAATATGGTCATCCATCTTACCCACTCAAATATACATGCAAATATATCAAAAGGGTAAAATTAAACAGAATAAAACAGAACAAAGTGGATCACAAGAAAGCAATGTAAGAGACATAAATTTCAAAACTAGACAATCGGAGATATTCACTCGCTATCATATTGACTGTTGTTTTCTTCCCAATAGTTGTCCATATTGTCACATACAGGGAATTCACATGAAACAACATAGTATGGAATTGATCTGAGCAGGACGAGGAGAGCATTTCAGGTCTTCAAGACCAGACATTAGGGAAGCCAAGAATGGCTGTCATAGTGTATCTCATTCTCCTCAAAACAGCTGTCCACCTGGTACTGATTAAAAAAAAAAAAAAAAAAACAGCTGTCCATACCTTCATATGTGTTGAACTTAAACAAGACAAAGCAAGCTAAAATCACTTTGAACAAAAAGTGATAGTTTTGCTGGATTTCACATCATGACATTATGGAATCAGCACTGGGTATTGTACTGTCTCTTTTTCTTCAAAGTACTTGTTCATTGCAACATGTGTTATATAGTTGGTTCTCGTGAACTGTTTATAAGCTCTACACATGCATGAGTCTCTAAATGTATATCTATCCTTTCTGTATTAGAGGTAAAAACAAAACAAAGCAAGATAAAACAAAACAATTCCTAGAAAAGCATGAGGAAAAAAGTCACATAAAACCGCAATACTAGGTGATCTACAATGGTTACGATGATGTATCAGCAGTATATAACAACATTAATAAAAACGAAGCATTGCAGACAGTATAAGACTTCAAAAGCAAGTAATAATCAAACCAGACTGGATATCTTAGTGAATCTTGTCATCTTCAGTGTAGTTGCCTATACTCTTAGACTTGATGCTATCAATCATAACAGATTTAAATAAAATCAGTCAATACAGAGTAGCAATCTGACAAACCAGATTCAAATAAGATCAGTCATAATAAAACAGTATAAGTTATAAAAGGCTTAAGATTAAGTTGACAGGAAATTAGGGATGATTACCATAATATGTCCTCTTATTTTTGGGGATAGCTGACCATGTCCTCAAGTCC